>JARJDV010006192.1:0-159254 GCA_030264675.1 Anaulacaspis nigra | reverse complement strand
TCAGTCAATATCAATGCAAAATTGTAAAATGTGCCTAAAAACATTGAGGGCGCAGCAATCGCCCGGCTCGACGAGCCGCAGTACTTACGGGTCCTATCAGGGATATATGAATGCACAGAGGTATTTTGAATTGGATACACATATAGACATGTAGTTCGCAAATGATTTAGAGACAAATGCAGTGTCAGACATTTTTTATGTATTTAGAGTCTTTACTTTCATTATAATTGTTTTGATTTGAAGATTACATACACACTGTCACGGAAGAAACTTTATTTTGGAACCTAAGGAAATTAACATAAAATTTGATCTCATCCCTACTTAAAGTTATCAAACGTAATGACCATATTATATAATAATAGAGTTTAGATTATCGCATGATAGAAACTGTTAATTTAATGCCGAAGATTTACAACAGAAGACACACACTAAACACTAAAAAATCTAAAATCTGAAAAAACTTGTAGATTTACTTCTATATGTGCATCTTATGGTTTAGGATATGCGGTAATTGCAAACTCAGTCAGTATCAATGCAAAATTGTAAATTGTGCTTAAAAACATCGAGGGCGCAGCAATCGCCCGGCTCGACGGGACGCAGTACTTACGGATCGTCTCAGGAATATAAGAATGGACAGAGGTATTTTTATGGATATACATCACTACTGATGTAGAGAAGAACGGCGAGAAACTTTTTAAATTTTTTACTATTGGTATAATTGAAAGCATAATAAGTTATAACATAATATATGATACATATATTTGAAATGTTTAATTTTTGTTTTTTTTAAATTTTTCTTTCAGAGGGGCGAGTACGTATGAGGTTCTCAAATTCACACAAACGAAAGAGAGCAAACTCTTTTGCTATCGATAATTTGATACATTTTTTTGAAGAAAAATGATATATAGAAATAATTAGGAAAAAAAAATAAATCATCCCGGTCAGGATAAAATGAGACATAAAAAATATTTATTTCTCGTACTTTTGATATTATCCCTGGGTACACAAATATCTCAATATATCAATGTTGGGACGTCATACATACCTAGTTGTCATTATCAAATAAACACAATACCAAACATGATGTAAATGTTCAACAAATTTATCATTGTATTTCGCCCTCATATCCCAAACTATTCTTGTTTTCATATCGGCCATTATAAGTCATTAAATGCTAAAAATCAATCGTAATTCAGTATGCGACAGAATATACAATTGAAAAATAAAACGCAATCTCAGTATGATCATCGAAAACAACTTAAATCGCCAAAGAAATTAAGACAAGAGGGTAATAAGAAGTGTCATCCGACAA
Organism: Anaulacaspis nigra; assembly: GCA_030264675.1. NCBI lineage: Eukaryota > Metazoa > Arthropoda > Insecta > Coleoptera > Staphylinidae > Anaulacaspis > Anaulacaspis nigra. Next base: position 157,942 of record JARJDV010006192.1, on the reverse strand, counting down.
CGTCGCTAAGAGCAAGAATGGATCCAAAACCAAGAAAACATCTAGTAGCTGGTCCGATGGACAGCGTAACCTCTATCCAAGAATATCCAAAGACGAAAGAATGTGCGACATACTCCATTTTAGTTCCGCAAAATGATTATTCATCATACGACTCTAACATCATTATCAAATGGAATGAACTCACACAATACTCGTCAAAAGAATTGGTAGACTCGACGGAGTCGCTTTCGCGGACTATATATTCCCAGAGACGAGTGTAACAGGACGTACCAACTTCACTTTCGATCAAAGTATAATTATATAATTAATCAATTAATATGTATTTTATACTAAAAATGAAGCAATGGAAAATACATTGATTACGATTTTAGAAAATTGGCTATTTTTAAGGATTAAAATCAGGATTTTTGCGCAAAATTACGAAACCCTCCATTAGGGGTGTCAAACTATTATATTCCTCAGTTGCAAGTTCAGCACGTTCTCCATACGCAAGAAGAACTGGCGTTGTATGAGTTTGGAAACCTGTGATCGTTTTAGGTTTTCCAGCTTGACCAACGACATCCACAGCCTACAACAAATAAGTATATAATAAGCATAATCATGAATAAGAAACTTCTATAATTCAACTGACCAAACCGACGCGGACTGGTACAGGCAATGGATTTAAGTCTTCGTCAAAAGTGACCAACATTCTAGGTTGCATTGCAGCTGCTAACGTGTATAATAAGTAGTGTGACCTGCCCAAAATTATGTTTTTCACATCAAGGAATCCAACAAGCGTTGCCATTAAGCCTGCCACCGCCACAGGACTTAACAATTGTCTGTCGCTATGATACGGACTCAAAGACAGCGTTCCTTTGCCTAAATGTGTTAATCCCTGAGCGATTCGAACCATAAATAGATTGTTAGGATCCTTTGCATGAAACTGTGCTAATTGTCTCAACATCGCTGCGAGGCGTGCATTATTTGTTCCGGCGCCAACAAGACCCATTGCAAAGATCGCATTATGCGCTACTTCCGAATCGCTGTCGTGAGAAAATTTGCTAAGTGTATCCAAAATGCTTAACTTCGGATTGGACACCGATATTAAACCAAGCGCAAGTGGAACAGCTCGCCTGATAACCGGTTCGCAGTAGCGCAACAAATGTCCAAAAGTACGGAAAGCCATTTCAGCACCAATATCTTCACCCATGGAAATCAGTGCAATACCCAGCACTGCAACAGCTTGACGCGCCGACAAATCCTTATCTTTTTCTTCCTTGTCTTTACTGGCTGTCTTATCCTTGTTCTTATCATTACGCGATTCCTCCTTATCCACTTCGTAGTGCTCTGAACAAATGTGTAAGAGTTGTTGAACTTTAAGGACATTACCAGTGCCTGCATAGGCGCAAATTTCCACCATCGTAATTGCCATCGATTTAAACGGCTCCGGATATACTTCCAGAGTAGCTATAACTGCATCAACTTCTTCCTGCCGTCCGAGGAAACACAGACCTAAGCCCAAAGGCAAGAATCTCGCGTACGTATCCTTTAAGTCTGATTCCGGACGCTCCATTAATGTTTGAATAATTGTGCTTGTGACTTCAGAATTTCCGGAACCAACAGCAATCATGCCGCATGCTAAACCAGCCATTCCAATAACTTCCATGTTGCTTTTCGGATCGCTAAATACTGGAGTGAGTAGACTAAGAACTGCTTCACGATTCGAGCCCACATAAGCAAGACCCAAACCGACGATTGCACCCAAACGCATAATATTCGTATTGTGAAGAACGTAATCGGAAAGCAATGCCAGTGCTGGGTCGCATTCATTGCGCACACCACAATTAACGATACCACAAGCCAGTAACGCCCCAGATTTAATATGATCTTCTGAGGAATACAGATATTTATCAATTGGAGTAAGACCACCATCAACATCCCAAAGCAAAACAAGACCAAGTGAGGCAGTTGCACTCAGCATTCCATGCTCTTTGTTCTTAAACAGCCACTTGTTGCCATCCTCCATCAGCAATTTATCTTGCCCAAACGCGGCATTCACAAAACCATTAACGAAACTGGCAGCAAGATTTTGACGAGCTGAATCAACTTGACCTCCACCAAATTGCGGACGTGTATTTTCCAAATGCGACTTGTAGACATCTTCTGGTGTTTTTGGCTCCATTATGTCCAACTAAAAACACATAAATACCAGATAAATATTATGTAAGATGAAGCGCTCAATTACTTACCTCACGTGCTAAGTTCAAGAAATGGTTATTTAAATGGCAATTTGCCATAATTTCTACTAAGTCATCATACTCTGGAGTAGTCTCTGGAATCTCAATATAAATTTGTTGTCTCCCAAGCATAAATGCAAGTTGCTTTTGCATTGTTCTAAAATCAGGTGATTAGAAACAACAAACAAAATATTTGTAACATACTTACACATCTGGGCAAGAAGTAAATATTTCTTCAATGAGCTGATGATTATTTAACTGCATAGCAAGACGCAGGGCTTGTGGATATTGTTTGAATTTGCGAAAGATATTTAATGCAGTCGTAAGTAACGTTGTATTTTCAGGATCAGCCACATACGCTACACAACTTGTAAGGTATAAGCAAACGCGATTATAGATGTTATCATCAACATATTGGTCAAGCAAATCGAGACGTTCAATTTCCATCAGTAAATCACATGCTTCTGCTTCAGCATTATGAGCCATATTATAAGGCACAATTTGCCTAGTAAGTAATATCAACTTCTCCTTTAAAGCAACTTCCTCTTCATGATCACCATTAAATTCACCCCATTCTTGAGCAATTTCTCCAGCCAAGTGACGGACATATTCATGGCCCCATTCGCCTATGTTATTTAAATCAGACAATAGGCGATATTTTAAGCAATCTCTTCCTTCACCCATGGTCATTGCCAATACTGACACCACATCAGCACACTGCTTCTTGGTCTCATCTTTATTTAATTTTTCATAAATTTGTTTCATGGTTCCATAATGAGGCCGCATAAACTTTAGCGGCTTAGGCACTGATGTCATGGATGTTGTTGAAGCTCTAATTTGATTACCAAGAGTCTTAAGAGCAAGATTGTACTGCCTGTCATCATTTTCCTAAAGTGAAATTATAAAACTTTAATAACTAGTATCATACACAACAATGTCAAATTACCAAAAGCCGTTCCACGCACAAGTTTAATTCCTCTTGAAGTAATTTGTCTTCCTCAGACTAAAAAAATGAAAATGACGAATAAGCAACTCATCCAAGACATAACCTTACAAATATAAACACTTTATAACTATTAAATGCACTACACGAATTAAACACGAACAAACAAATATGGCCCTAATGTATTTTATTATTGAAACGATTAACAAATGATTGTAGAAACTGTACCAAATCAGATTTTTCTTCTTCAAGTTTGATAACTTTTACTGAAGATTTCTCGGCTGCACTCATGTTGATCGTTTGCACAACCCTTTATCTGGATGATAAACAATGTGGATGTTAGAAACTACTGCACTAAACTTAATTCACTTCACTAAATTACGAATCACTTGAATAAATTGTTCAATTCTCCGGTCTACCACCAACAAACAGCATCGGTCGACAATGCATTAGTTTTTTGCTGATTTCATGACCATTACCAACTTACTCGCTGACAGCTGTTGGGGTCCTGCGCCTGAATCTAGTGACTTAAAGTTGGTAGCACACCAAATCCATTCAATGCATGTGCATTTAAGTCCTTTAAATACCACGTGACCTACTATTGCAAGTATGTAAACAATGATACATAATTGAAAGCCGTAGAATTTTTATTGTTTAAAATAAGTCTACGTAACTAAAGCGTAAATGTAAATCTAATTAAAATATAAAATATGACTTTTTCGCATATTTTAGACTAGTTACAATTGCACATCATTTCACTTTAAACACATTCATGTATAAATAAATCCGTCTTCAGGAAATATACGGTTCGTATGTTGTAATCTAAATAGTTTTTATCACCATATGCCTATTTAAAAATACATTCTGTTTCAAACTCTAGGAAGACTTTCATCTCACAACACTGTTCAGTGACTTAATACTTTTTTTACCAATTAACTGTTATTAAAAACGCATTCATTGAAATACTACGATTGTATGAAATTTTAAATACTGCAAGAAACTAAATGTTGATAAATGGTTATTTAATTGTTTAATTGATCTTGAAATGCTGGCAATAGTTGAAAACAACTATGAATAATTGATTGTGCACATACGTTTAATACGTTCAAATTCTAGTGCCTAACTAATATGAGCATGTTTGAAGGTAATACTGTTTTGGTCGCTAATACTTTTCTGGGGAAGCACTTGATCATCGAATCTGAATATCAATGAATCATTTTTCGCATGAGATTGACATCATCAACACCAATAAATGTTTTGTCTTTGTCTCTAACAGCTATGCAAGCATACGATTAGAATAAAATGACTCATTATAGGTCATTTAATTTGAATATACGAGTATCTAATTGGTTACGCTTTGGCATAAGTTGAGCTTTAAAACAAAAGAAGAGATAAACTTTAAAAACTTGTAACAAACAATAGATTCAACCGATGAAGTATATGCAAAGAGATTACTTCTTTCAATTATGGTATTAAACTGCATAATTTTAAACTGATAACCAGAATTAAGATGGATTTAAGAAGCATAGCGCGAATGTAAATCTTAGTAATGAGGTATTGCTCTAATTAGCAAATGAAAATAGTTGCAATCAGAATAATGAGACTGCATAATGAGCTAGCGGTGAATGTTAATTGACTACAACCATTCTCCTTCTCATTCTCAACACTGTTACCTCCAACTGTTTGAATGACAACATTAATATTATCCTGTTTGTCAGTAGCAGATTGTGAGCCATCACCACTGCCTGTCTCACCTAATATATCTTCATCATCAGTGTCCTGTGACATTTCAGCCTGCATCACTTCCTTAATGCCATTGCAAAGGTCTGCTGAGCAATAGCAATACTTTATTTCATTTGCCATTTTACAGTCATTGATTTTCTTCATCCTCTCACACTGTCTGATTGTATTAACACCTATTATACAATTAATGTTTATTTGGAATTGCAAACGAATGATATAATTAGCGCACTGTACCTTCATAGTGTGTGCTGCAGCTAAAATAATTTGGTGGGCAAGTGAATTCATAATTGCTTGGGTTTAATTCAAAGTCTTCACAAGTCATATTGAATCCATTACGGAGTGGTCCACAGATATAGCATTGATGCGCGTTAGATTGAAGCAGACTTAATTCTGCAATTAATCGTAATTAAAACGGATGTCCCGTAATTGATCTGCAAAACGTCTGAAACAATGAACATATAGATTTTAATTGATTACCTAATAATAGGGCCCAAGCAAACACAATTTTACACAACATGTCTACACGTAGAAGTGCTTCGCTGCGTTTCACAAAATAACATTGAGCTTTTCATTTATCGTTCGGAAGAATTTCAATGCACAAATTTTATGATGTTGTGTGTTTACGCAGTTACACTAAAAGATTAGTGAAGCATGCTCACTCACTGAATAGTTTTACTACACTAAGTAATTCCGCAACCCAACATACAATAATAATAATACGCGCGCACCCACTGGTCAAGTTATAAATAACTTTAATGTGTTAATTATTATAAACTACGCTCTCCTTAAATATTGAAATAAGGATAACGCATGCAAATGATTAAACTTGCTAGGGATTCTGTCTAGGGAAATGACACATTGGAATGTCCAAGTACTCGCGCCAATCCGTGCGATCCGTCTGCATCGACGTAAGTGCAATAAGGAGTACGATTTTATTTGGATATGTTCCATAGATTTCTCGATCCTGTAGTGCGAATTCGCTAAAATGATATAACCAATATGAGTCCAAAGTAGGAACGTGTTAAGTGCAACTATAATACTATGTTATCATCGCTGTCATTACATTCTTGAGGCTCTAAACAAAAAGTGCAAATACCAGTCACCTTCAGGCCACAATCGTATGATTTCTTATTGATAAAAACATTGATCATGGCAGGACTTAACGGATACAACCACCCGTATAATACTCCAAATTATCAGGTACCTTATGTAGCTCAACAGAATCAAATCAACTACAGTGATGAAGCAGATATTATTTGGGATAATCCGCTCCCAACTGGAATGGTCCCAACCAGATCATACAATAAATTACCAGAAGATGGTAAAGTATTTGCTTATCATAGATTAATTAACATTAAATATCTCTATGTATGTAGATATTGACGTCAAGAAATATGTGAGCACTGGGGTGCAAGTAGTCAGTTTAATAGCAGAAAATCTGCTGTGCCATCCATTTGTTGTATTAAGGAGGCAATGTCAGGTGACTATTTGAATAATACCTCTGAAATTAATATATAATAATAACTTGTACCATGCTTAGGTTAATTACAATTCATCTAAAACCCATATAGTACCAGTTACTCTAATACCAATTGTGTGCAGACTTCATCAACATCAAAGCATAACAACTCTGTGGAAAGGCTTAGGTTCAACTCTGCTTGTTAGGGGCATGCACAAAGGTGCAGAAGACTTAATATCCAAAGTTACACCATGGCCCAAGTATATAATATATCCTACTCCTTTCAGAATATTGCATAAATATTGCTCTGATATTATTGCAGAGAAATAAATTGGTACAGCTCACTCAAACAGTTTTTCCAGCATACACTTTTAAAATGGTATGTTTAATAACTTTTAAGAATATTTAACTAAACGTCTCTCTTTTCAGTGTGACAATAGCCATAGTAACTCCATTCTATTCAGCCTCTCTAGTAGAAACTGTGCAATCTGATGTGGCCAGTGAGAAACCCGGCTTATTTGATATTTTCCGCGAAGGATTTATGCGAATGGTAACATTCAATACCTCACCCAAAGGACGTATGTTGCCTATTTGGACACTGGTTTTACCAAGCGTAACATTGGGGCTTGCTAGATATTTCCTTCAGGTTGTTGTTGAAGGCACCGCATCTAGGATAATGCATATTCGATATCGACATAAAGCCGAAACGACGGGCGCATTACCGCGTAATCTCCCAAGCAATGCAACAATCCAAGAAATTGAACTTCATGCTGCTTTAATTGGCACAGTTGTTAGCGATGTTGTATTTTATCCTTTCGAAACAATCCTCCACAGATTGTACTTACAAGTAAGCAATATTAATAAATTATCATTTGCATTTTTGATTTATGGTGAATTCTAGGGCACGCGAACTATCGTTGATAATTTAGATACAGGTCGATCAGTTTTACCGATTTTAACCAGCTACAGTGGTCCGATTGATTGCTACGAAACTTGTCTACGAAATGAGGGTATTCTTGGACTGTACAAAGGTTTTGGAGCATTGATTCTTCAGTACGCAGCGCATATAGCTGTTATCCACGTAACGCGTTTTGTACTCACTGAATTTGCATCAGTAATGCAAAAAACACCGAAACATGTACCAAAGCCCTCTGATGATTCTCCACCCATCATAACAAACGTTAGTGTTCCAGGACAATCATACCTTATCCCCTGAAGCAAGTAGCCCCTTTTATACTGTACAATTAGTTACCCAAATAATATATTGATTTCCGGCTGGTCTCAATCCACCGAAGCTAAATATATGAATTCTATATATGATTGTATAACATAAATTGTTGAATTCTGTTTTGGTTGATTGAGTTTCGATGTAAAATAAATAAATTGCATCAATGCATCATTTATATATATATCCCTTGTCTTATTAATTCATGAGGCATAAGTTTACCAATTATTTAAATATTGCAATTCAGCATATTCTAAAAACACATCATAAATACAAGGCGTAAGTTATTTAGAATAAGAAATTGTTACTTTATACCAATCTCATCGCTCGTACTTCTCAAGTAAATCATATCTTATACAAACGAAATTAATTTGAATACATCTTCATTATTTATATCATACTTCAACAATTCGTTAATAAATCGATTACAAACCTGAAAAATCTATCTATATAAATGTATACATATTGATAAATATTTCCAACTAAGTAATAAAATACAAGGAAAATTAAATTTCGCTACGATTAGAACGATCATGATCAAAAATCATCATATTGTATTGGTGAATATCCTCCTAATATGTATCGTTAATTCTTTTTCTTTCTGTCTATCCGCATAAGTGCAAAATTACGTTATCTTATACGATTACTTTGGTCATTTGAAAAAAATAATCTTTTAAATTTAGTTTTGATAATTTTCTCATCATCAATTCTTTTACTTCTACGCGATAGTTGGTAAAGGCACTGCAACGAACTGAAACGTCTTCGAACAAACTTAATTTGGTTTTATAGGGCAGTGTGTATCACAAATACTGATGGCAATGCCGAATGCACCTCTTTCGTTTAACAGATAGATAGATGATCTCCAACATATTGCAGTAAAAGATAAGTAAATTTAAATTAATTAGCTAGTCCTTAATTGGTACAAGATTACATTATTCCAAGAATATATAAAGTGACAAATTGATTCAATTTTAACTTATCCGAATAACTCCAAATATTACACAAAGACTAATCATTAAAAATTGTTTTGGCAGTGTCTAAAGAGTAAAACCAATAAATTATATAATAGAAATCCTTCAATACGAAATCAATACTCTTCCTTCAGCCATCATTGCAAAATAACTTCTTCTTATCATGTTTCTCATAGATCTATGCCTATGTACATTATAACTAAGTGTGAGATCACGTTAACGATGACGAATCATCATAACTGGTTGCTTCTTCCGCATAGTTTTAGTAAATTGATAATAGTGTTCAGCAGTACTTTTTCTCATATAAACGATTTAATAATAATACGTGCTCCGTCCACGATATTGACTATATATCCTTGTTTTCGCGATTCGTCGGTTCGAATTATTTACATAATTATCTACACCTTAGCTTACACCGTAGTATCACTGAAAATATTTCTTTACACGCTCAAATATTAAGCAACATTAACAAATTTACAGTTGTACATTAGTTACAGGTGGCAGTGTTATTTTTTCTCATTATAAATTACTTGTGATTCCCGTTTCGTTAAATTAAAATTCTCTAAAATCCTCATCAAGACCCAAATTCGCAATCTGTTATGAGGGTAGTCGATAAGATTCTGTGCTTGTCGGATTCGCCGGATGCAAGGTGAAATTATCGTATACCTCCATCAACTCCTCCATGCGATACTCTTCCAAACAAACAAACCCTTCCAAGTTCGGCGATTGCTTACGAGCACAATCCATGCAATGTACAACGTGCCGTTTTTCTTGCTCGCGAATAAAGAGAATATTGAACACTTCAATCTGGAAATTAATTAATCGGTTTATTACCGGCTCGTTTGAGTTAAACATCAAAGACATACCTCGCATTGGCCGCAGTAGTGCGAAGCTTCGTTCTTACCGCGACCGTGAAACTTTACGTCAACTCCTTTGTGTTTGACAAACTCCAACATCATAGCGCATTGTCTCAGCGTTCGCAACAGGCACTTCCTGCAACGGTAATCAAGTTATGAGTCGTTTGAGCTTATTGACATTTAACGCTACTTACTTGATGAGCGCGAACAACTTGGGATCTGAAACTTTGATATTACGTGCCAAGTTCCACGACAAATGCAGCATGGGAACAATTGACTTGTAGCTCTGCAATTTATTCCATTCGTAGCGTTCGATTGCCAAGTGATATTGGCGCGCTGTAAGAGGACCGACATTCCATGCGATATTATTGCACCAGCCAACAGCTTGCACCCAGTGCACGCAGCCTGCGTTCACCCAGACCAAGTCACCTGGTCGCTGCATGAAGCGGTATACAGGTATGTTATTCTTATGTAGATCCTCCAACACCGGCCACCATGAGCCATGCAGGTAATTAATTTGGTTCTTTTCGCAGAGTGCGCACACAGCACCCCAGTACGCATCGGGCACGGCGAACCATTCGCAATCACCCGGCCCGATGTTGATGTTAATCGAACAGAAATTATTATTCTCCTGATGTCCCGGCGTCCTACTGCCGGGCACTTTCATATAAAGCTGGACGGTATTCATTCCTAATATTACATGGCCAACATGCGATAGCATATTGCCGGCGGAAACAACGCGCGCAAATGCGGGCAACTTCATAAGCTCCTGCAGCTGTGGCCGCCATTTCCGCTCGTCGGAGAGATCAACGTTCGTTCCGAACTTGAGCGTCTTGGGCGCATTCGGATTCTTGATATTATTCGAGGGCGGCATCGGAAGATTCGAGCCTTTTTTGCGTCGCTGAAAACCACTCGAATCCTTCGAATCCGAATCGGAGAGATTGTACCCACTTCCGGAAGTCTTATCCCCTTCCGCTTTCAGGCTGTCTTTGAAGCTAGAAGCTTGATATTGCGCATAGCGCGCGATTGTTGTATGCGATCTGTGCGAAACGCATGACCAAACTTTACGACCTGATTGCGGATCCCAATTTTCATCAGACGGCTGCTGATATTGCGTTCGAACTTCGACCGAGTGATCTGGATTAGCCTCCACCAACGTTTTCGTTGAAAATAATCCCAAGTCTAGTTTAAGGGCGGAGGCTAAACCGCGCACTACAGCTATTGGATGTTTGAGGCAAAACTCTTGTAATTGTGGACTGAACGCGTGCTTTTTATTGTCCAGATAAACTGATGGTGTGGGCGGCAATAATTGCTGTTGATTCAATTTCTGCGGCGGGGGATCGCTCGGCGCGGGAGGCGGAGCGTTATCGGATATCAGTGAATTGCTGATTTCACCCTTCAAACCTTCACCTCTGCAAACCAAAACAATAACGTATTAATAATAACTGCTACGACAAATCAGACGAGTTCAATCACGTACTTGCATAGTTCGATTATCGTTTTTGCTTCCATATTGATCGTAAACTCCGATTCGGGACGCTTGGCCGGTGATTTCAGGCTTTCCATTTCCCACGGTAATTCGTTACGAACGGCTAACAGTTCCTGCGTCGGCGACTTGACCTTTTCTTTCGCGTCCTTTTCAACTTTGGTATCCGGTGAAAATTGTCCGCTGAGCGTACTATTCAGTCCGGGCTCCTCCTTGATGACGTCGGAGCCGAAATGCTTGAGCAAGTTTTCAGCGAGCGTGGTGGCGAGGTCTTTCTGCGAGAGCAAATCTTGAATATCTTCGTCGCTGACCCCCAAGTCATTGTGCGGCATATTTGGCGCGACCGATATTGCAGGCTGTAGTAATTTTTGAGCATTCTGATTAGTGCCGTTGCTGGCAGGTTGTTGGCTGCTGTAATTAGAGGAGCCATTGTATGCCGGATTGCTGTTCGGCAGGCGAGTCACGCCACCGACATTCGTGGTAGATGAAACGGCTCCAGCCTGTTGTTGCTGCTGCTGCTGCTGTTGTTGTTGTTGTTGTTGTTGCTGCTGTTGTTGTTGGCGATTACGTAGCTGCTGTTGGTGTTGTTGCATAAGCCGCAATTGCTGTTGCAACTGCTGCAATGTATTCTGTTGGGATTGTGTAAGCGTAGCTGGATTTTGCTGCTGGAGGCAGGTGAGTAGCTGTTGCTGTTGCGGCGTCAGGTAGAATGATGGGGTTGCTGCAGCTGGCGTTTTGTTTGTTTCGCCAGTCTCGCTTTTGAAGCGTTTGGTGGGACATGTTATGGTCGGTGAAGGATAAGGAGGCGGAGGGCCTTGCGGCGCCGATTGATAGTTCTTTTGAAACGCCTGCTGCGATGCGCCATTATTCGCTCGATTCGGCTGATTGCCGGCGTTTTGCTGCTGTTGTTGCTGCTGCTGCTGCTGTTGCCTCGAGGACATTTCCGCCGAAATTGGCAGGTTCCACGCTTCTTCTATGGACAACAATTGCCGCCTCCTTCAGGACGGCTCCAAATTAATTCCGCTCCACCGACAAGAGGTTTCGAACAACTTAAATCTAAATCTATCTAGCTATGTGCGAATGCCATCCGATCAATTCGTATGTCTGTGGTGTATTGTGAGTGTGGAATATATCTATATATGTTGTGGTTGGTTGTGGTGGTGATAGTCCAATACTTACGAGTGGGTAATGCTTGGCATCGGACCGCTGGAGAGGTGCGTCTGCAGGAAGTTGATCCTTTGCGTGAGGTGCGGATTCATTCCAATGGAAGGCAGCACCGTTTTGGGCGATTTCGACGCGATACTCTCCTCGACGGTCGCCCGATTGCTCCAGCCGCGGCTCGAATTCAAATAGCAAGCGTAGGCGTCGCGCGCCTGTCCGCAACTTTCGTACAGAATGCCCAAGTTCGCCCAGGCGGCCGAATGACACTTATCAAGTTGCACTGCACATATGTACGCCTGCAGCGCGTCCATAGGCTGACTCTGCTGCTGATAAAGTACTCTGCAAAACAAAACAAAAACTCCATCTTAGCCACACGCGCTCGCTGCCAAATCACTGATTTGAATGTGTACTCCTGTGCTTACCCTATCGAGCACCACGTGTCTGCATTTCCTTCCGATTTCTCCACGGAATTGCGATACGCAATGAAAGCGTCATGAACCTTGCCAACACTCGCGTAGCATCGACCCAACAAGTAGAGCGTCTGACCGGAGCACGGATCCGCGCTTATTGCCTGCTGAAGTGCGTTGATTGCCGACAAGATGCGCTGTTGTTTCTCACCAAGCACATCGTACCAATGATAGAGCCAACCTAAACGCAATTATTTTAGCCAGAACCAATCGAGAGTGGTCATGCGCGCGACAAACTCTATTTACCTAGTTGTCGAAATATTTCAGCGCGCAGCGAACTACTCAATGAAGTCTCACGCAACAGCTGCTCATACTTCTCCTTTGCAATCTTCACTTTCCCTTGCACTTCGAACAGATGAGCGATATGGAATTTAACTGCAACACAACAACAACAACAAAAAATGTTGCGATCAGCAAACGCACACACAGAGAGCTGGGACGTAATAAAATACGCATTTTTGCATCGTCAAAAATAGCTGCACGCTCACGACGTGAACGAATTCGTGCCAAGGCTAATACCAAGCACGCTTTTCTGTTCATTTCGCGCTTGCGAAAGGTCAGTTATGCATTCGGTTCGTCAAAGTAAGCAAGCACGCCAAGCAGTGCGCCGCGCATGTGTTTCATGTGTGGCATCGTCGTCGTCGTCGTCGTCGTCCCTCAACATAACTGTTATGTGTGTTTTACACAAATGGCATTTAGCAATTTATGACTTGCGTACGGACATAAAAGATAATTAAACAATGACATCTCCTCCGCAGGCTACTAAACGAACGAATGATTCTCGATGCGATTCCTTTATCTAGCATATGAATGAAGGCACTCACTCACTACTGCAGCCGTGTTCAATTAAGCCCACACGTGGAACGCGAACGTTGCATTCGCAACACGGATGACTTGCACCTTGATGTGCTGCTGCTGTTGCAGCCTTGACGCGCGCATGCTGTTAGGAGTAAAGTGCAGTCAGCGAGCGCAAGGAGAAGAAGAAGAAAAAGAAAAGCCGGAAATGCGCGCAACACTCACTTTTCGCTTTATCGGTCGTACACGGATTGTTATCGACTAAGGCCAGCTGTAAGTGTTTCAAGGACGAATCGTAATCTTGCGTCACTTTGAACATTAATCCAAGACGCAAGTGGACCTCATTCGCGCGCTGGAAGTTGGGCGACACATAGAGCAGCTGCTGAAATACTTTGACAGCCCTGGAACGAAACAAAACGCACATGAGAATATTACACACAGTGTTCCGCTCATATATTATCATCATGCATGCGTATATTAGGTCATACGGAAACCAGGTCAACAGATAATCTTTCATACATTAGGGCCAGCTCGTGTACAAAGTACAGCGCGCACCTAATAGACCAGTTAAGCGTTCCTTTGTTCGCACGGAATTCAAAAGAGTTGCTGCCAGTCATTTTTCATACCTTATTTCAATCCTGAGAAATGTTTATAAAACTTTCTGACATTATGGTTTGATTTAGCAATTTAACACGTCGATTAGTAAACGTATTTTGTAAGAAAATCTCCATCAGGCCACGGGTGGGTGACACTAAACATTGTGGTCTCTAATTCCTACTTAGCGCAGCTAATACCGGGTGACGCTGGATTCATTAGAATGTTTTAAGTCCCCAATTTCGATGATATGGAAATGAAGGTTTGTATCTCAATACAGAGTGTATCGCAAGTATCACGCACAATAGAAAGCGTAAGTCTGTATAATAAATAAATAATTAATGTTCCAATATATCCGTCTAATTGTGGTGCGAATTGGAATTCTTATCATTTTATCAGCTTAAATTCCAAGCTTCTTTTTATTTCAAAATCATCCTCAAGCGCTTCTATGCAGCTAATTTTTATGTATTAGAAAATTAACAGAGTTGTTAGCTCTTCTATTAATGGAATACCTGATAAAGAAATAAAATCCAAATTATCAGAATTTTTAACATCGTGGCACTCAACGTGGTCGATGGTGTATGAACGCTGAGACACCTAGTATATTGTTGTATCAACAACAAATATCTTTGTTTTCAGAAACACAAAACCGTGCAAAATCACAATGTCGTTGACTATTTAACTAACTGTATTTTGTTACATTGTACCTCAAAAATAAACGACTTTGCTTTCCACGACTTCCGCAGAAATCTCTTTTCCCGCTCACGTATTCACCCATTGGCATCTTATTGAATGCGCGTCGTTGCGTTAAAATGTGTAAAGGGCAGTGTGTAACACCTCTCTTTGGTCAACACAACAGGTGCATACGCATTCAATTTACGTGAAAGTAGGCAGAAAAACGTGCAACGCGCCCGTCACGCACTGCACCGTATGCAGTCCTCGTGTTGCATGCGTTGCATTTGCCCCACATATGCGGGGCGCAACTTTTATCACTAAATCTAACAAATAATGTGCAAAATGTTATTGCACGCGTGCCGCGCTCGACAAATCTGATTATGATATACTACCTACCGCCACCAACCACCACGACCGGAAGGTGTACATTACGGAAATTGAATATAATTTTTATGACAGCGTTGATTACTTGAAAGCATAATCATCATCAACAACAACAGCAGCATAACAGCATACGCGAATGAATTCAGAACGTAATCCAATACTTTCGGGAATTTAATGACCTCGAAAAATGATGCAATGTTTGTTTATGTGCTAAAAATAATCCGCACATCGGAGTAAAACGTGCATGTCATTCATATTGTGCGCGTTGAGGCAGGTCGAGCACGGCAAGTGCAAAATAAAAACAGCGCTCGTACGTCGCTCATCATACATTTGTTTGAACAAATGCAAATCTGCGCGCCGCGTCCGAATTTTGGCCGTGAACTTGAACGGTACGGTTTTGGTGCATAGTCACCACCACCACAACCACCATCGCAGAAGAGCACCAGCCACAACCGCACCACGTACCGATTCCGACGTATATCAACCTTGAAAGCGCGTCAATGACCGCGAGACTCCCATCTACCTGTTCTTGTGCGCCGCTTATACACACTCTTCTTTCTTCGAGTGCAACAGGCGCACCCGTCGCGCACTACTTTGCTCAACTCCTTCTGCTGCTCGCTCTATTATTATTATTAGCGCTTTACTACTTATTCCCGTGACGTCGCGACAGATTAAACACCCTAACAAATCACAATAAATTCACAATTCCGCTTATAGTGACCGTCGCAAAATCACCAATCTGTCAAATTATCATCAGCCAACCCCACTGCTTATTTGCTATCTAATTTTTATAATCAAAAACCGGTAATTTTTATAAACACCAATCAGCTGTTTATTTAAACCAGTGGACACTCACCGTGGGCGGCAGATTAAACACGTTTGAAAATCACTGATGTAAACAAAACAGAGCAAAGCTCAACTCAAAACGCAAATCCGCTTACAGTTTTATCATCACGCTCTCCCCATTCGTCATCACAATTGACACATTCACCCTCGCTAAACTTCATAACCCAAATTGGCTTCACTCTAATCAAATTAATTTTCAACCCTGTGATAATTATTAGAATTTGTTCACGCAAAAGAAATTAGTTCCGAGCGGGTGCATAGACGAAATTCATAGACAGGTTATAATCATACTAACAATCAGGGAGAAACCACCATACCACCTTAATCTTCATTGTTCGAAAAGACATTAACCTGTTTGCAGCTGTCTGGGCTCTTATATGGCCAGCTGTACACATGTCCATCTGCTTCCGCGCTCTTGAACAGCACGCGTGCGCTCGCGAAGAGCACCCGCGAGAAGAGCGACGGATACGATATTTATCTTTTGCATCGAAGGCGCATTAACGTTACTTGCACATTTCAACACAACCAATAAAACAAACACCTTACACGCGGTCGTTCTCTCTTTCGCACGAAATCACGTGCGCGCGCGAGTAATAAATTTTCAGTTTCATTGCTTCGACGCCGTACTGAGCAACCCACAGCCAATTACATCATCATCATCATCATCATCATCTTGCTAGTAGCAGCGGAATGTTTATGTTCTAGTTGCAACTATAAATACGTACGCGGTTTTTTTCAAAACATCATGCTGCAATAGATGAGATAAGCAGCGCATGCGCACCGATTGACACAGTTGCCGCTGCAATGATGCCAAGTGTGCCTGCCTGCTGATAACAATAAAAACCTACTTATGTAAACATTGCGTACGCGTGCCCATAATCGCCGGCAACGCGAGCGAAAACGCGAGAGTTTTGACTTCGAGGAAAAAAAAGTGTTTAATGCACCGGAAGCGGTAATAGCGACGTCGATAAATCTTAAAAGAAAGCCAGATGTTCGACGGGAGCGTGCGCGCGCGCGCCCATTGATGATTTCACATTTCGTTCAGTGGGACGCTTCGGGGGTTGCAAACGGCCGACCAAACGAACAGTTGCGGTCCCGGTCGTTTGTGAAGGGTGGCAACATGCGCGCGTGGTGCCTACGTGCGCTCTCGTGCGTCGTTCATGTCTGCCGCCGCTGCACTCCGTAGACGCGGGGCCGCGTACAGTAACCTCCAAATAAATTCCTAATGCACGACGCCGCGCGTACAGGAAGCGCCCAATTTCATGTTCATCATATAAACAAAACCCATGCACTCACTCGAACACAGCCACACGCATTGTCGCTTCGCATATTATTCGAAAGAAATAAAATCCTCATCGTCCAAGAAATCACACTGATGCACATGATAAATATAGGTGAATAACCGACGTTTTCTTCGACGAAACGCAATGATACGCTCGTATCGTACATATATATATGTGTGCATATGCACATTCGTGCAACACATACCGGATGATCCCAGAAATAGAAGTCGCACGCTTACGTTATTTATAAACACAGCGGTGCACAATTGATGCAAAGGCGAGCGGAGCGCAGCAGCATTTAATGCCAGATTCAAGTTCACATATGCGGTCGCCCTGCTTTGCTCGCCAGCAATTTGTTTCATTAACATTTCCATTTCAGCGCATTACATAATAATCATCGCTCGCTTTACTTGCACGGGACACACCGCACACACAAACAAACTTATGCACGCTTGGACAGTGCGCGCGCGCGCGCGCGTTAATTTCATTCCTTTTGTGAATTAATATGTAATTTATGCAGTTGATTAATCTGTAAATGTTTTGTTTGGCTATGCGCACCACCAACACCACTACCATTTGTGTCTATGTATTTTAAATGCATCGCGTATCGAGTTACATTTATGCATTTCGCAGACCAAGTACGTAGAAGAGGTAAGGCAGCAGGTAAGATATGTTGCATGCAATTTATACACACTCACTACGTGTACACACGAACACGACATGCTGTGGTTTCGCCTTACGTGGAAGCAATTTCTTTCATGCTGGTAATAATCACACACGTAATATAATTCGATACATGACTCGATTATTATTACTCATTCGCGCTGCGTCCGGAAATGGGGAAAAATAATCATCATCCAGTGCGCTGCTTAGTTATTAGACATTTCCGCGAATACGATCGACTCCATCAAGTGCGTCTAATTACCATGCGTACTTCATTCAATCGGACAGAAACAAAAGATCGACTCATTTCATCCAATACAGCACACGCAAGAATACACACCTCCCTGTAGGTCGCTATTTATATACTCTACGCGCGCGTCCGCATATATAAAATATGCAACGTGTAAACATTGCTGCCATTTTGTAGCCGCATAGCAAAACTATTGTATCAACCAACGAATTTATATATGCTGCACGTCTGGAAAGTTTTCCAAAACAAAAGCGCGCATCGCCGCATAAATACTTTGTGCATTCATAAAACGTCGACTCAATACAGCATTCTCAATGGTTGCAATGCGGCGTCAATAATGCCTCGTTATTATCTTGTTTACTTTTGCAGTTATCAGATTATGCTATGAATACGCATTTATCAGTCAGCCTGCATCAATTCCATATACACATAGCCACACACACACACACGTATGCAAGTGACATTGCATGAGTGACGTGAGATATGTCACGGGCATCATGGCGGATGCTCCAGAAGGAAAACACAAGTATAAAACCCACCACACCGCAAGCACACACACACACACCTTCTTAATCCTGTTACCGATCGTTCCGTTTCGCAATTGCCTTGCTGTTGCCGATGCAAAGCAAATCCACGCAATTGTAAACACAAGTGTGTCTCAGTAGGCTATACGGCTAGGAAAAAAAGAGGCACGATTCATTGAAGCAGCGAAGCGATGCAGTTCCACGCGAACCACACACTTGTCGTCGTGCAGCAGGCAGCAAAACACAATTCATTCGGCGAATATACAATCAACACAACCAACACAAAACGCAGCGCGCACACAAACGCGCACGCACGTAGCCACACACACCGCGCGCACGCTAGCTACCAAGTTTGTTCGAAAATTCGTATTTGAATTTATTTCGTCGCGATTGAACACAATTTGTGGAGCGCAGGTTAACACCGTTAGCTGAACACATTCGGCAGGGGTTGTTGTTGTCGTCGTCGTCGTTTATCGTTTTGCTTATGAGTTACACAGAGATGAATAGAAAGAGAGCACTTGGTGGTTTACTTAGATAGTATGGCTAGTATCACATGCGCAATTAATTAAATCGAAAGAAAATAATGCATGCGCCCGCCGTGCGCGCTCGTTCGCTCCTTGCTCCACGTCGTACAAGAGTACACACCAACCACACACACAACACCTCGGCAAATGCACACGCGCGCGCTCCCAACCGTACACCAGCTCACCTCAATACCTACTGCGGCTTGCTTGCAGCACGCTCGCTGATGCCGCGCGCCGCTCGATTCAATAGCGCGCGCACTGCACATGAGTGCCATCGACATGGCGAGTCGTCATCATCGTCGCCGAGCGTGCATGTGTATGCGTGTGCGTGATAAACGCCGAATGCCATCCGAAAGCATAGCATGGTGGATCGGATCGGAAAGAGCCCTCTAAATAGAGTACGGACGAGTCGCACGACCGTACCACGGACGCGATGCGCGCGATGCTGTAACGGTGCGCGCTTATAACACACTCGGGGAGCGGTGCTGGAAGTGCATGGCATCGTGCGCGCTCCCACAGCCAAAGCTTATATTCTCTTGCGTTTTCAACATCGCGAGGGCGCAAACTCACTGCGGGGGCTTGTCGTACAATTGCAAAACAAACTACGCATTCGCATAGAGAGAAACAATCAGCAATCGCATTGCGCCAACCACCAGCAACGAACGACAACAACAACATCCTCGGGTGTATCATAAGCAGCAACCTCTTGGTCCTCTTTGTACACGCTTGAATTACCGTAGCGCACTTGCGGTCTTACGAAATAGTTACGTAATGTGCAACATGAGCCGCATGTTCAGCTGCTACCCACAGCCGGCTGGGTTGGCTGGCCGGGAGAAAGCCCACGGATAATACACCTCTCTTTCGTTTGTCAAATATTGCATGCGCACAACAAACGGGCGCGGATTCAATTAGGAAAAGTGCATGGATATGATTACGCGCGATTATCATGCTGTTGACCTCAATACGCGCTGATTTATGACAAGCGAGAGGTGTGTTTCGCACTTTTCTTCTTCGTACGAATAGGGAAAACGAAATGAAACGAAACGAAAATAAACGCTAGTCATGGTCGTCATAGCAACCAAATATGCGCATGCGCACGCGCGCACGCCGCATATTCGCATTCACACACCCGGAAGGTAAATAAACGCGAGAAAAAAATCACAGCCGCGCGCGCGCGTGCGCTCGCCCGCTCTCGCGATGATGCAAGTACGCAAAGTAATATCAAGTACGTCACGATGCACGCTGGAACGATGACATCATTAATAACCCATCTGATGCAGTTGTCTTTTTTGCGGGCGAGTTCAATACACTCGCACAAGTGCAACTTTTCAAGTTCATCGCGCGCTCGCGCCCGTCCGCGTACGCAGCCAGCCCAGCCAGCCAGCCAGACAAAGAAACGCAGCGCGCTTCCGAAAAAGGGCGCGCGATGAGCAATAATATTTTTTCGTGGTGCGCTGACCACCGAGTGCATCAACTTGTCTAGGCGACCTTGGAGCGCGCGAGATGTGCATGCATGCACGGGGCCATTTCAGAGCAAGCCATAGGCCCCGAAGCAGATTATGATGCTGCTCCTGCTGATGCTGCCGCTGCTGCTGCTGATGCAGTGTGGTGGTCACCGCCATCCGCCAACAACCTGCAGGTAAACGACCTATTATTATCCGCGGTCGATGGGCCCGCCAAGCGCTGTCCGAAAATTATGCGGCTGCGATCTTGAATGTGTGTGTTACATTCTCAACTCTTGCTCTTCTCCGAACCAACCTTCAAATTACCATTCTTCACTTATAGCGACGTCACATCGACATTCCTAGATGACTTTCAGTCTGTTTTCATAAGAATTAGAAATGTTCATACAGACCTCAAAGCGACGTACCTTTAAATTAAGGCTTTAAGTATCTTCTTTATATAAATTATAATTTTAACTTTCGCGAATAAATATGACAATTTTCTGCTAACTAATCTTCAAATTATAACTTTTCACACCCATTCACGGGCTTGTTTTTATATGAATTAGAAATTTTTCATAGACTTTAAGTATATTTCTTATATAAATTATAATTTGTTATAATGATCAGTTTTTTAGTTTGTGACTAAGATAATTAAAATACCTATTAACTTTCGCGAATAAACATGAAGTTCTTTTCTTTAAGCTAACCTTCAAATAATAATTTTTCACTTATAGCGACTTCACAACGACATTTCTAGATGAGTTTCAGTATGTTTTCATATAGATTAGAAATTATTTATAACGACTTCAACCCAGATGGCTTCAAGTATTGTTTCTATATAAATCATAATTTGTTATAACGATCATTTTTTTAGTTTGTGACTAAGATCATTAAAATACCTATTAACTTTCGCGAATAAACATAAGAAATCTTTCTTTTCTTCAACCTAACCTTCAAATAATAACTTTTCACTTATAGCGACTTCACAACGGCATTCCCAGATGACTTTCAGTATGTTTTCATATAAATTAGAAATTATTTAGAGCGACTTCAACCCAGAATCTGTTATAACAATCAAACTTTTATTTAATGACAGAGATCGTTAAAATACCCATTAAGTTTCGCGAATAAGCACGAAAACATCTTTCTGTTCACCTAACCTTCAATTTACAACTTTTCCCTTATAACGATATTACTAGATGGCTTTAAATATGAATTTGAATTCCTTATAGCGACTTCAAAGCGACTTACCTACATGACTTTAATTCTTTCTTTTAAATATAAATTATAATTACGACCAAGTTTGTTTAACATTTATAACTAAGATCATTAAAATACCTGTTAACTTCTACGAATAAACATGAAATCTTCCCCGAATATTGTTCCAAAGAATCGGCATAAATCTCTTCAAATAAACACTAAAGTTGTCATCTAACGGTTAAATTTTCGCGTGCAGTCAACGACACGTTATTGCGTTTTATTGCACAGTTGAATGCATGAAGATGCGAACAACCTCGGCAAAGTTGTGATTTTCATAGAAACGCGATATGCATGCGATGCGATGCCTTCCTGGCGTGCAGCGAGATAAAGGGTATTCTTGAATTACCCTATGGATCTCTCCAAGTGTTTATACGCCAACTGCGCGTGCGCGCGCGCGTACAGATTCGTCGTTGTGTTTATATTTAAATGCATACGCTCAGGTCAATGGCATTGATTGTATATTTAGGTATGTCGCATATGACGCATCCCATGCTGTTTTCAATTTTCTCTCTGCACATATCATTATGATTAATATGCGATTACAGGAATATTCGCTGCATTAAAATAGCTTTTCTATCAATTGTTACGATTGTCGCTTATCGACGTGAAATTCTTAGCATTTTTGTCGTTGTTGTTGTTGTTATTCGCGTTATGGTTGAGTGGCCGTAAAAAGCACTTGTGCGCACTAAATCAAAACTGTCGCAATTAGCCAACCGCATACATAGAGTGCTTTTGAGTAATTAACTATTAACGGTAACGTGGCGCGCGTGTACGCTCAAAAATAAATACATTACGCCCGTTACGTGGCGAATTTGCGAACGTTGCGTGTGTGTAATTCTAAATTCGTACCGAATACGTGGGGGTTTTTGTTTTCTTCTTCATTATTTAATGGATGGGGAGGAACCCTCCGAAATTCTAACAATCGTCTGATCGCATTGGCTTGCGGAGAACGGCGACGGCTGCTAAGGGTGTTTGGCTGTTTGGTGCATCTAATATGCCAAGATCGATAATTTACAAATTGTTTGATTGCTATGCACGTACATGCAATCTGCTATGCTGTCTGTCTGCTTTCTGTGATGTAATTAACCGTCTTGGGCTTACGGGCAATTGCACGCCGACTGGCTGTGGCCAGCCAGGTAAACCGCTCAAGTATTCACAGGTAATATGCGCGCTGTCATTCAGTAATAGGGTTGCAGGAGTTGCAAACGGTACGATTAAACCTGCTGGAGTTGTTGATATGCTGTATTGATTAAATTATTTAAGTCTTACTTCGACCACAATTCGTGGGTGGCGCCAGTTACTTAAGAGCAAGTTCGTAACTGTTGATTTCGGCGTTAGAGTACGCTATGTGCAAGAAATGTCAAAGTGTTATCCTGACATATCCTTATTTGTAGCGTCGGTTTATGGCGAAAATTGTTATAAATAAAAATGCACTCACCATTGATAAGCATTGTAGTAGTAATAAACCAATCCAAGTCCATAAAGAAAGGTGGTGTCTTTCCAATGATTCTCTGCTTGTGCTGTATAGAACATTTGATAAGCTGATAAAGCTATAAACATAAATAATATATTAATTACTATATCAATTGAGCAAGTGTCAAGTATACCTTTTCTGTATTCTTCTAACAACAAATGAAAATGTCCTAATTTGACCCAAGTTTTTGGGTCAATACTAATATTTTTAGTGTTTTTATTGCTATCCGTTTCATTCTGTGCTTTTTGTTGTCTTCTAGCTTGTATGACCATCAACTGCAGATACTTCACAGCCTGGAAAACATTGAATGCAAAATATAAACAAGTGATGAAATGTTGTAGGTTAGAGTCTGGAGAAGTAAACAAATTCACTTACTTTTAGCACAATGCTTTTCTTCTTCGCATTATCGGGATGATTAAGTAGCAAATATCCACATTGGCGACTATAAATAAACGTATATGATTGAAAATGTTTATACATCTTGTTGGAGTTGGTAATACCTATCCAATTCTGAGAGTAGTTGTAGCTCCTGTGGAGTCATTGTAATTTCATCCGAATCGTCTGCCTTGCCATTTGATTTAATCATTTTGGCGAATAGATCGTCGCACAATCAATCACAAAGCACAATTATTTAAGGTTTCATTTGTAATGAAATCGCAATGGGCACTTGCACGTATCACTGTATATCCAACAAGTTGAAGCACTGACTGGTTCATTATGGCTCATTATGTCGATGACAGTACTAGTCACTCCTTCTCCAACTAGAGGGCATCTACTTGCTGGAAACGCGCTAATAATTCAAAAGAAATATATTTTTTAGAAGGTGAAAATCAATAACGTCTTTAAAGTTTAGAGAATCCGTTAGACACAATTTAAATGTATAAATAACTTAAAAAGTTACAGCCATTTTAAATTTTGCTATTTAATGGCGGTTAAATGTTAAGTCAAAAATCAATAAATTTAAATGTTTTAACATGCACATGTTAACATCAATGAAAATACCAGACCAAATTTGAAGTCACAAAATATATGAAAAGCTTAAAATGCTTATGGGAATTACATTGCAAACTATCTGCAAATAGTTTGCAAGTTATAAGAGTCCTTGCCGGAAATTAACGATTGTGTAGGAATCCTTGCCGGAACTTCACGATATGACAAATAATTTAACGCAAATCCTGGTAATATGCCCGCCCCTGGGACAAGGACGCGCCTATCAGCATTTACCCAGATTCCGTCTTGGCCGGGTTAATGATAGTTAACAACAAATCTATATCCCTATGTTTAAAGGAATATACGATTATTACGTTCGGCCTAATCTAATTAACAGAAACTAGTGAACATTTTGAAGCGGTTCTTAATATTATAACCAGTATATATGTCGCAACTACCTAGGCCATAGAGAAATATTATAGACTTGCATATTACCTGACAAATGAACAAATTTTATTTTAAGGGGACAATAATGGGTTGCCATGCGGGGTTGTTTATTCAGGAATGTCTCAAAATTATTTTAAATTAGCAAACTTCCTAAGGCGTGCACCCTATATATATTTTGTATGGCAGAGTCTTCCAAGACGTCCTGAGTGTGCTGGGATAGGCCGAAGTTCTAAAATTGGGAGTGTGTATAATGGCGTTTGAACACAACTCTTTGAAGGGGAGCACATAAAGTACCAAATTTTAGTAACCCTATGAATATAATGTTAACTTCGGTTTGTAAGAAGCGTTCATCGGACATCTGCGCTAGTTTCCAAATATTTTCTGGAGGTTACCGCCATTTTTTGTACGTATGTACAAATAATCGAAGGGTGACAGTTTTACAACTTTGCTCAAAAATTACTGTAAGACAAACAATTTGGCATAAATGTTAAACTTTCACAAAATATGATTTATTACTGTGTAACTTGAATGAGTTATTTTGAATTTTCCAAATTGGTCAAATAAAAAATGCGAATAATTTGGAAAACAATTTAAATTGTTTTGAACTGTATAATCTTAACTTAATAATAAAATCCAACATGTTTAGAATAGAGTTCCCAAAAGTTGAATTGGTTGTAGAAACTTGGCCTAACTTCGAAAGTTATGAAAGTTACCGATTAGAATAATTTTAAAACGGTTATCATAAGTTCAAATTGTCAGTTGGATTATTTCTACTATAAGAATATGGGATTAAGAATATTAAGAAAATATTTCTTTTTTAATTAAGGGTTGATAATGTAATATCTATATTAATCAAAATATAGACAACGTTAAAAGTTCTTGATAGTATTACATTTAATTGAATGCATTGATGATTTTGGCAACTTCTTGCGGAAAAACGTATAAGGATTCTTATTTTGTATTATAGTAGAAAATGAACGCAATCAGCTTATGTTACAGTTCGACACCAACAAATGTAAATATCCTGTTGCGATCACATAGTAAACATCCTATGGCGAGAATATAATCATAGAAATTGCTCACATTAAGTCGTTAGTTGTTTATTTGAATTTTTAAATATTGAATTTGCATCTCCGCGACATCTAGACGGCAATAAGTATCAGCCAGTCGCAGTCAGTTGTCATAACTGGTCATAACCTCATCTACGTAAACAAACAGGCAGTATACGTGAGAGTAAATCTCTATGAAAACATCAAAAATAAGTTAAAGAAATAGTGCAAAATGCCTACTCGTCATAAAACTACACTCGTAACGATTTTTACCCTTAGTGCAGCCATTCGTTGGTGGCTTATTAACAGTCCGTACAGACAGAGCATTTTGGAACGCATAGAGATTACAACGCCTTTAAATTCAATCAAACGAGGTAATAACTTCTAACATCTCTTTTAATTAGCGCGTCACTAACAAATATGTGTTATTACAGTCACCGAAGGCTATTACAGAGCCTCGTTAGGAATTGATCCATATGAAAGTGATATTCTTCATGAGAGTCCAGTGCATTTATGGTTTTACACATTCCTCATAAAAAGTGGATATCTACCTATCATCTTCATATTTGTTGATCTCCTAACTGCATTGGGTCTCTATTTGTTCTCCAAACGCTATATGCTACAATTGTATATCAAGCAGGAGCTTGAAAAGCACACATATGCCAAGGATTCAGGAAATCAGTTACTTAAAGGATGTGACTTGCATTTACCACCTGTATACTCAGTGATTGTATTTCTGCTCAATCCTTACACAATTCTAAATTGTGTTGCAACAACCACAACAACTTTTAATATGCTATTTCTGACATGGTTTCTAGTTGGAACAATTTACAGTAAGTTTAACAACAAATATGTTATTGAATTAAATTAACAATTGTTTATTTTATTTTACAGACAATTGGCTATTGAGTATTGTAACATTGGCATTAAGTGCATTCCAGTCATTTTACCCAATCGTATTAATTTCACCACTATCATTGTCTTGTTATAAAGTGACTAAGTCATACTTTAAGTCAATTGTAGTTGTTCTAGCTAGTCTTCTAGCTATTGGAGGCTTACTTTTGCTATCACATAAATTGAATGGCAATTGGAATTTCATAAATGAAACATTTGCATTTATGTAAGTATATTTCACTCAATAATTATTAATAATATTAATGCTTTTTAATAATGTAGATTGCAAGTGAGTGATCAACAACCAAATGTAGGAGTTTTCTGGTACTTTTTCATGGAGATGTTTGAGCATTTCCGGTTGCTATTTCTATGGTCATATCAAATGAATGTTACAATACTCTATTTGCTACCTTTGAGTATCAAATTCCGTAAAGACCCATCACTATTGGCCGCTTGTTTCATCTCGATCATCGCCATTTTTAAGTCATATCCAAGCATTGGTGATTTCGCCCTTACCCTTGCTCTTTTACCAAGCTGGAAACATCTTTACAACTGTATGTATTTGGTTATATTAATGATATCTTAGTAACTATTGTATTGTAGGCATGCAACAAATTCTAATCAGTTGTGTTACGATTGTGGTGACAACAATATTAGCACCTATTTTATGGGATTTGTGGATCTATTGGGGTACTGCAAATGCCAATTTCTTCTTCGGCGCAACTCTCGCTTTCGTCACAGCTCATATTTTCATCGTTAGTGATATATCATTTGCATATTCAAAGAGGGAGTATTTATTGAAATATGGCAATTGTCGTAAGATTAATGGAAAAGACGCTAAATTAGTTTTAGAATAATATTTCTATGCCAAATGTGAGTAATGAACAACAATACTACCAGTAAACGTGTATAAATAAAGTAAACATCGTAGTACTATTTAGTTGTTAAACGTAGATATGCTAAATATCCGCATAAAATCCTATTTTTACATTTTCCAAGTGGTAAATAAGTTTAAATAAATTACGGCGCATGCGTTCGCATGGATTCTTCGTGTAGTTGCCGTAGTTGTACGACCTTGAAGCGCTCGTTCGGGACGCATGATCGCCGGTCGTACGCGCAGTAGCTTTGTGCGTCTGGTTGATTCATAATGGTGAGTTCGCGAACGAAAACAAACCGGAGTGCGTTATAAGTGTAATTGCATTGTTTGGTTCGTTTGCCGCGTGAAGTGAAGTGCATTCTGTTAGCGCCGATGCCAACGATGGGAGCGCGCTAAGGACTTTGTTCATCCGCATACACTTCGTTGAGGATTCGCCGCATATCCCGGAAAATTGCACGCTCCCTGGTTCGCCATGTTTCTCTGCCCAGCCCAATATCTCTTGAATGTGCTGCTGGTTCTTATCATCAAGCTGCAGCCGTCGATTGCGAATCCAATCGGTGTGTATTTAACATATTTCTTACGCGTAAATTGCATAAACCTACACTTGATTACTTTAATATGCTTGCCGGCATTACGCCACACGCTGTTGTGCTATGACACAATCCCCTATGATGCATTGAGTTCGCTTGACTCAATTGTTATGATAATTTTTAGATGTTGACCAAGAGCTCAATACAACAATTGAAGTAATTGATAACTATGAGCCGAACCAGTTGCCATACGGGCAAAACATAAGCATCATTTGTAAGACAAAATGGATTAAGAGCAAAGTCTGGTGGACGTTCAATGATGAGATTATCACAGAAAATAATAGGTAATCTAATATTTAGATTCGTATTCACGCCGCTTTGTAATAGGGTTATGTTATAATGGAACGGTTTCTTGTTTAGATACATTATTGAACACGTCTCGGAGAACATCAATCCGCAAATCAATCGTAAAATGGAAGTTTTGATTATGCATATCTTGAATGTTGATATAATACATTCAGGTATTTATGTCTGTCATGCGCTTCAGGAAACAGAACTCGATTTTTCCAAAATTATACTGAACGTAACTTTGCCGGTGACTGTGCTTAACGCTTCTGAATCTATCAAGACGAAATTACATCAAAAAGCCGAACTGCGTTGTGAGATTGAGGGATATCCAATTGAGGAAATCGGCTGGTACAAAGACGACAATCTGATCAGTTCTGGACAGGAGATTATCGAAGTTAAGCAACTAAATGACACCTCACGCGAAGTCTCCCTCATCATCAAAGAGATTACAAAGAAAGATAATGGAACATACACTTGTTTTGCTCGCACGCCATTCGGAAGTAATGATACACGCGATCTCGCTATTTTGGTTCTGGACAAACCGACCGTAAGTTTGGAGTTGGTAAAGGCAATAGGCAAGAGTAAGGTGTACTTAAATTGGACTGTGAATGATGGTAACGAGCCGGCTTCCTTGAAATATACAATTCAGTATAAAATGCTCAATGACTCCAATTGGTATTACACCAAAGACGTAATTGGTGGATATAATCGTTCGTGGGTGTTGGTTGATTATTTCCAGCCATCCACTCCATACGTAATTCGCATCAAAGCTCAAAACTCAGAAGGCGAAAGTCAGTATTCCGAAAGCGGACCAGTTGAAACACTTGTCGAAGATCCAGTGTTTACAACTGAAGTTAAAGTAACTGGTCTGACTGTGAGCAGCATTACGATATCCTGGAAGAATCCTCCCGAGTCATTGGAAGATTATGTTCAGTCGTATAAGTTGCTATCGCAAACGAATGATGCACCACCTTTGGAAGCAATTTCTATGGCGTCTCTGGGCAATTTGTACATGTTTTCTGGGTTGGCAGCTGCAACCACTTATTACTTTCAAGTCGCAGCTTGCAATGAGTACAGCAACGAGTGTGGGCCATGGTCTGAGCAAGTGAACGGTACAACCATGGATGGCATTTCTGGACCACCAGAAGATGTGAATATCGAATGCCGTTTTGACAATACCAGCCAAACAAGTTTGGTGCTCGTTACTTGGAAGCCACCGAATAATCCACATGGCACGATAATGTCATACAATGTGAATTTGGAAAGCAATGCGTCTTTCATCAATGAACAAGGACTAATGGAAACGACCACTTGGGGACCTAAAATCACATCTGTGCATCAGAATACCCTCAGACGATTTTATAATGTCTCAGCGAATACCAACTACACTGTGCGAATTTCCGCAGTGACAAAGTCGAAGAAAAATGGCGACAGCGTCGAACAACAATGCACGATGCCTCCGACTGTGCCGGATAAACAAAGATTATCCCGCTTCACCTGGCGAAAGATGGAAGAACAGGGTAAGTGGATTTTCAAATTGAATGTACCCCGCGTGTCTGAGCGAAATGGTCCGATTTGTTGCTATCGTGTGTACTTGGTGAAAATGCAATCACTTCAAAAACTCACTGAATTACCACTACCCGAGGAATTGGATGTTATCTCGTATCAAGAAGCTCATCGTACTCCTAAAGGTGGTGCATACGTAGCTGAAATGTTTACCAGTACAACTTTCCATAACGAAGTCTTCCTTGGCGATGAACAAGTATACAATATTAGCAATTCTATTTGCGAGCAGTGCATTGGCCTTCGTCCATATATGAATCCCAAAGAGAGCAAACATCCGATCAAGAATTTAAGCTCAATAGAAAGCAATCGAGTTAGACGACATAATGCATTGCCAGAACCTTTACCTCCGTACGATGGTTCTCTTGATATCAATAGCAACTACACGAGTTTTATCGAAATCATCGTTTATGGTCAGCGAGAGAACGAGTACTTGGCAGCTTATAGTACCTATCTGGATATGATGAATCCAGGTCCAGAAGTTGTTATTGCACCGCCAAGTAGCTCAATGAGTCTTGTCGTACAAGTGCTTTGCGGTTTGGTTATCATCGCGTTGCTGCTTTTGACTGCGTTATGTCTGTTGCATCAGTATACGAAACAGGCGCATGCACAAGCTGTGGAAATGATTACATTTCGTACCTCTCTGCGAAACATCAGAGGACGTCAACGACTCGTATCTTTAAATCCACCAGACATGTGTCCTATTCTCAAAGGAGATCTTGTAAATGCTTATGTTGATCGCCATCGGGATTCTGATTATGGTTTCCAACAGGAATTTGAACTCTTGCCAGATCGATTCAATGATCGAACGACTCGCTCGTCCGATGCACGAGAAAATGTTTACAAGAATCGTTACCCTGATATTAAAGCATACGACCAGACAAGAGTGAAGATTTCGCAAGTGGATAGCATTGCTGGCTCGGATTATATTAATGCAAACTATGTTCTTGGATATAAAGAACGCAAGAAGTTTATTTGCGCACAGGGACCTATGGACACGACGGTGAATGAGTTTTGGAGATTGATCTGGGAACAGCATCTAGAGTTGATTCTAATGTTGACAAACTTGGAAGAATACAGCAAGACAAAGTGTGCTAAGTACTGGCCGGAAAAGAGCGAAGTTGATAAGATATTTGGAGACATCACAGTGAATCATGTGCAAGAAACACGATACTCGGATTATATTGTGCGCGAGCTGCGCATCTCACGTAGTGGATCAAGGGATAAAGAAGAGCGCACCATCACCCAGTATCATTATTTGGTGTGGAAGGACTTTATGGCTCCCGAACATCCGCATGGAATTATCAAGTTTATCAAACGCATGAACGAAGCATATTCCCCAGAAAGGGGTTGCATTCTGGTGCATTGCAGTGCTGGTGTTGGTCGTACTGGTACATTGGTAGCATTGGATTGTCTTCTACAGCAGCTAAAGGAAGAAGGACACGCTGCTATCTTCAATACAATTTGTGATTTACGTCATCAACGAAATTTCCTGGTTCAGTCATTGAAACAGTACATTTTTATCTATCGGGCGTTAATGGAAGTCGCGCAATATGGAGATACCGAAATTGTCTCTGCTGATTTAAAATCGACGATTGAAAGACTACGACAATGTGACAAAGAGAAATCCAAGAGCAAATTGGAAGATGAATTTGAGGTATGATAAATTAAAATGAACTGAACTTAAAATCTAATCTGGTATTTTGTTACAGAATATCAAAAATGCATATGAAGATAGAAAATCATGCTCAGTTGCAGGGGCTGAAGAAAATCAAGAAAAGAATCGCAGTGATACGGTTTTACCCTACGACAGAAATCGTGTAATTTTAACGCCGCTTTCCGGAAAGGAACACTCTACTTATATAAACGCTTCGTTTATCGAAGGCTACGATAATTCGGAGTCATTCATTATTGCTCAGGATCCACTCGAACAGACTATTCCCGATTTTTGGCGCATGATCTCCGAGCAGGGCATTAGCGTGATTGTGATGTTGTCCGAATTAGGTGATGGTAAATGTCCACGTTATTGGCCCGATGATGAAACAACCTACGAGCACATATCAGTGCGTTACGTGCAGTCTGAAAACTGTCCGTATTATACGCGACGGGAGATGTATGTCAAGAATCGGGATGGTGAAGATTTCCGTGTTATTCATCTGCAATATCATGGATGGCCCACGGTTGATGGAGAGGTATGAAAACAAATTCATCCTTAGCTAAATGTTTACTATTGATGTAAATCTTTACCAGGTACCGGAAGTTACTCGAGGACTCATCGAACTTGTAGATCATGCTCAAAGTGCGCTCATTCAACATGGATCTCCCACTTCGATGGTGGTTCATTGCAATCTGGGTTCGGATAGAAGTTCCATGTTTGTTGCACTCAGTATTTTAGTGCAACAGCTGCGAACAGAAAGACGAGTTGATATGTTCACAACAGTGCGTAAATTGCGCTCGCAACGACAGGCATTAATTACCACTTTTGTGAGTATAATTTTATGAAAATCAGTGATTTTTTGACTAATCATTTCATGTCATATCAGGCACAATACGAATTCTTACATCGAGCCATTGTCAACTATGCAGAACTGCATAATTTGTGCGAGACATAATACTCGGATGTTGAGAGTACGACTCGCTCGATTGCTTCGTCATCAGACGAAGCAGATGAAATTTAGTCAAAGCACGGTGCGCCGAAGGTAAGTACATTATCTGCTGAGCGACCGTGCGCAAAAAAAAACTATGCAAGGAAAACGCATCGTTCTGTAAGCGACGACTATGCAAACAAACTATGATAAATTAAGCCAAAAAAATTGACGACCAAAGCTCAAGGTGGTTTCTTTCTAAAAACTATTTATAAAAACAACTGACAAAATACTCCTTTAGCCGTTATTTTACCGAAGTACGCATGCAAATACTTTGAATTAGACTTTTTTGAATCTATTGATTATTTACATTTTTCTAACACTGCAAAAAAAGCGCGTCGCGTTCCCATGCATTTACAAGAAGTGGTATTTCTATTGAAGTTGCCATATTTATATTTACTTATTATCCAAGATAACGCATTTAAGATATTATTGATGTACGATTCACTTTCGTAAAATGATGGTGTATATAATATTTATATAAAAAAGATGAAGCCCAAAGTTTCGTTCACGTTCTTATCAATTTCACAGCAATAGAACACAACAACAAGGACCAAATTATTGTCTCGTTGACTCAAAACCCGATCCATGTTTTTCTATATGCAGATCAAGTAAGAAAATATAACCAAAGAAATTAGTAGAAGAGTTTAGGGAGAATGAATTATGAAATTAATGAAAAGATTGAGAAAAGGCTGACTCGCGAACGGATTGTGAACGTTAACTGTGTATGTAGACTAATTATACTGTTTTTTTATTTTTATATTTGCAAGTATGAAAACATTTTATAAAATAGTGGGAAAGAAAAAATAGTGCACATATTCTACGTTTAATTAGCAATGTATAAAATATATCTATGCGACTGTGAATACACATTATAGGTGCTTAATTAATTGTGACAGAGGATGAGGTAAAAATTAATCACTACTTGGCTTTAGCTTCATGCAACATTCCACTAATACTGATTGGTTCATAATTGTTTTGTTGTATTTACATTCCATATTTAAGTTCAATTCTTGACAAATGCAAATCAATACGTGAATATATGTTTTACTACTTGAACAGTAGCAATAGTTGATAATTTATAACACGTTGATTTTCCATTGCAATGCCATATTTTTTTGTGTTCAAATGACAAGAGGGACATAGTTGATTATAACGAAATTGTAGTGTTTCTATAATATACAAAATCGAATAAGTAAGCAGCATAAATAGAATACGAATTGAGATCACACAATGCAGTCTGATTGGCTCAGATATTCGTTAGTAATAATTTTTCATATTCGTAAATGCATAAATGGTTTTTCGATGCATATTTGCATTTTTATATGCATATATATTTACTACACGTAATAACAAGTTGATATAAAATTAATGAATTTAAAGAGTAATAGCTCTTTATCCAATGTATTTTTCAAACGTCACAATATAACAAGCATTCACACTTTGTACACAGTCTACGCATAAATTCAAAATATTTGCAAAATTACAAGAAATTGATAACTGTTTATTCTGTGTACATATAAGTCCTTTATACATATATATTTAAATTTGTATATCTAAAGACTGTATTTAATTTTTACTCATAACTTATAAATGCTGTGTATTACTTAAGATAATGTAACTAGATTGATTACATATTTAAAGTGATTGTGAAACAAACATCAAAGAGATTTTTAAGTAGAGAAGCTCATATTTTAACGAGACACTTAATAATGATATAATCAATCAATCAATGATGCCATAATGTTTACAATATTTAATAATCACATTAATTATTTACACCAAATATTACCTTATTTTAGCATGCCATTATATTCAGCAACAACATTTTGGTGTTTGAATCTAACTAATATTCGAAGCGAATAACTTGCTTACAAGAGCTCTGTATATAAAGAAAGGAAATGTAGGTGTTTGTTTTCTAAGTGTCATATAAAATAACATTGTAGAGTAGATTTGACAAGATATTTATTTGATATTTTATTATTGCATTGCAAGCTTTTTATATAACTAATACAATGTTCTTATTAATAGTAGCAAAGGCAGGAGCAAATTGAAGTGCACGTAATGTGGAAATATATCGCAACTAACAGACATATTTAAATAAATAAATATACAAACACAACTATTCAGTAACATGCGATTTACAAATGTTCAATTACAATGCTGTTGAATGCCGTTAGAATCATTAGCCTTGGCGTAATTTTTCAAATGCAATTCACGTTTTTTGCATTCAATCACAGCGCATTTATAGCGTTTGTCTCTGTATTTTCCCACCTTGTCGATTTGCTTCGCAAGACTTATTGGGGCGAAACGCCGAAGAAATCTAAAATAATTGTATATCATTTGGTGAGTTATGTTTTAAATCAAAACTTACTTAACAAAACGATTGTCATATACGTGAAATGCATTAACGGCTTTTCCAGCTTCGCAGGCAAATCTTTCGCCGCAATCGTATCCTTCGATTGCTTGCAATGCGACTCGACCCATCGCAAAGAAGTCGTCCTCTTGACGGAACTCCTTGGGTTTTAATTTCTTGAACTTTGGAAGGACGAGTACAGAAAGTATGAACATGATGGTCATGCCTATAAAGCCGGAAATAGCCATGAAGAGTGGTTCCAGACCCTTCTTTTTGTTGTCGTCGGGCGCCATCATTGTGGGTTTTGTTGTTTCGATATGGACATTATGCTGCATCGGATCATGTAAATACTTTGAGAAGCCTTTGTTATCATTACCTCATTTTTTAGGTTAGCATACCTGATGCGTATGGGAGTGTAAATGTGGTTCTTTATCATAGTGAGAATGGTGATAATAACTCGGATGGTGGTAGTAAGATGTTTTAATAGACTGGAAAAAATACGATATAGTGTGAATCATTTCTTGAGGTGGGCTTGAATACTTCCTGCGGTTTATGCCCAGTTTTCTGCATCTGACCATGGCCGACCGCTGAAGTGAGTTCGTGTAAAAAGCTCTTAAGAGGATAATAATAGTAGTAATATCCGGCGTCCGGATTTTTAACTCCTTTATGGAGCGTACCATCCGCATTGAGTTCATGTACGGCTGCAGTGAGAGGATGTCTGGCATTATCCGTTTCTAGTTTGATTGTTTCCCCTTTCTGTAGCGCACTCTCGTAAAGTGCGGCTAGTTCAGCCTTGGTCAAATGCAATGATGGTACGCGATCCATTTTATCTCCATTGACGTCTACTTTGTTATCAGCGCTTGGAGTTTGTTCCAAAGCCGTTTGCGATAGAATGTTCTCTGTAGTTATTGCTTCTTCGGATATTTCAGTTGTAAAATCATAAGCTCTCCGAACTGTTAGAGATCCTGGTGATTTCTTCAAGAATTCAATGATAATTTAAATATTTAAGAGGTTTGATCTACTTACATGATTCCGAATATTATTGGGCCGTTTCGCCATCATTTTTAAATCCTTAATTGTATCCTGTAAATAGGCAGCGCTAATCTGGGAATTATTCGCGAACGAGCAATAGCCGCATGTCGCAAATACAAAAATTATCAACTTTATATCCATCATAAACACATTATTTATTTTAAAAGAATTTCGTAGTACGTTTTAGGCTTTTTACTGATTTAAACTGAGTAGTGCTTCTTATGGTAATCTTCTTTAAACTGATTCGAGTTTCATACATTTTGCGCGCATTAGTGACTTCTTTGGGCCCCGTTAGATGACAATATCAAATCATACACATTTACGCGTTTAGTAATGCGTAAAGCATTTATTTACCAGCAGCCCTACTTTTACAACCTTCACATCGGCTGTTAAATGCTAATTTTCGTTATTGCTCCGGTTTCTGCATATTTTTTTGCTTCTTTTCCGTGTGTTACATGAATACTAGACCATGTTTTCGTGTCGTTGGCTCGTGTCATTAACATTTAAGTTTATCAAAGCCACCAAATCTTTTTGTCAAAATTTACAAAACCTGTTTTACGACAATTAGGTAAATTACCATGCATTCTTATATCAGAATGATTATTCATTGGTTGCATATTAAAGTTAATAATTAATTTTGTAGAATTGCTCGTCACAATCAATTATTATGGTTATAAACTTTTAAATTCTTTCGCGCGCTTTCAGAGGACATTGGCAATGCGCAAGCGTGTCGGCCATGTTAAGTGGCGAGAGTAGAGGTAGTAAAGTGAACGCTGGTGAACGCCAGTGAACGCCAGCATTACGAGTATAGCGGTTGGTTGAGTCGCGTATGTGGCGGCAGTGGTGGCGGTTATAACGAGTTTCGCGAGTGCCCCTATAGTACGTTAAGTTAAGTACCCTTAGCGTAAACAAACATTGCTAAAAA
Organism: Anaulacaspis nigra; assembly: GCA_030264675.1. Lineage (NCBI taxonomy): Eukaryota > Metazoa > Arthropoda > Insecta > Coleoptera > Staphylinidae > Anaulacaspis > Anaulacaspis nigra. Next base: position 121,098 of record JARJDV010006192.1, on the reverse strand, counting down.
CGTTAGTGTAGTGAACCGGAACCATCACACCTGTGGATTAACCTCAAATTGTATGCAATGCATTGATATTGCATTCGTCAAGAGCAGCGTCGTCTGCTTGATGATTACCTGAGTTCACGCTCGCTGGCGGAGAGCATTTGGTGGTGCATGCACCCGAAACACAAAAGGTACAACGTTTACGCATATCCAGTGGCCATAGGACTAAGACGACAAGTGTTGTGTGCATCATGGAGTGGAGGACGTTCGCGGTAGCGGTGCTCGTTGCAATTGCATTGGATACTTCTTGCGCGCAAAGTGACTATGAAGGTGAGTTCTGTGTATTTGCATTGTTTGCGCCATTACGAGACGCCGGCTGTGTACCTGTTGCTTGGTGCGCCTGCATGATTCATGAGGCGGCTTGGGAATTTGTCGAAAGGAACATTAAGTCGCGTGCAGACTCATTACTGCGGTCCTTCATTTGCTTTCACAACGCGGTGCATGGTGGCCGTGCGTACGAATGCGGCTCGGCACCTTCGTTTGGGCCACACCTTGATTCAGCATTACCCTGCATAAGTTGCGTGTGATTATCACGTCCTCAGTACACACTACACGCAGTGTCAGTCAATTCGTATGTGAACAATGTAGAATCAGCACGCATTTGCCAACAGAGAGGACTGATAACGTGCTTCGAGACGAGGTGCGGGCGGGTAGAGGTTAAGCCGTTCCCTTTGCTTACATAAATCATAGAGATAATACTGCAATGAATCGAATACATTCATCGGGTGATGTACCAATAATCGAATTTGCTCAAGGGGGAGTGAGTCATCGTATTAGTTAGTTCGGCGAAAATAATGGGGGAGTTTTTACGCCGAATTTTGCAATTGTGAGGTTTCATTGGTCACAATTTAGACAGGGAGTTGTAAATTTCGATTATGATTGAAAATTTGAGTGAAGATTTGCTTTGTCCGGGAACGATGAACGCTGTAAGATTAGCATACCTTTGTGTGTCAGCTGCATTGTATCGGGTCGGACAGCAGAATGCACCTCGAGCAGGGCCGAGAGATGCATTCGTGAAGATAGAACACAATGATTGCATATACGTCCATTGCCGGGCCGCTCGGCTGGCCGAGAAACTAGTTGAAGATGTTTACAAAATAGAGAAGTAGGGGGATGGGGATCTTTTCAAGGTTGTATTACGTCTCTCGTTGAGTTTCTTCGTATCTTGGCTGCGGATGCACTTCAGGTCGCGTTTTCTTGCTTTGCCATGCATTGCATTCGCTTTCTTTTCAGATGCGAGCAGCTTAGGCGATTCTCGTTAAGCACTTTACTCACAGCCGCACAGAAAAACGTTATGAAGAAATAAGAGAAAAAACAAAATAAGCTGCTCTATATTTAACTAGGGGGAAAATTTGTATGCAAGCATGCGTTTTATGCCTTCGTATAATCGTCGTTTGCGTAAATAAATCATTAACGTGCAAGCAGCGGTATTTCATTTATGTTTAGACGCGTTGAGTACTTTATTGACTTTTTTATTCGTTGTCAAAAGTATTTCAAAGTTTATTTTTAATTCAAAACGAGCGGTGACAAAGTCGATTTTATCGGAGGGAAAAAAGATGCTGGTAGTTTACGAACACAATAGAGGCGATAATTGATAATTTATTCAATTAATACTAGTTTGATTAGACAAATTCAATGCGTGTTTGATTTACTTAAAATGTCATATGATTTAGTTTTGCACATCGTACAAATGGTTAAAACGACGCAATGCGTATTGAACAACGAGAGTGAATGAATTAAGCAATTAATTAATAATGTTGAATAAAGCGAAGTGCACTGGTTGTGCACTGCTCGTCTTATTTAAATACAACACATGCGAAGCATCGTGTTGCACCCACGAGTAATCAACATACATTAGGCGCTCATTGAAGTGATTTAAGTGATTTAATTTCATGTCACTTTTAATTTACTGCTTGGAATTAATGTGGACACTTTTTTTCAACGATCCAATTAGAAAATATAACGACGCAGTTACATTGTAAACGTTAAGGAATTTGAGTTTTTAAGCGCATAGCACAGCACAGCGGAAAATGTATTAATTCCAGTGAATTTTTTAACTTCTTAGTACACTTGAGTCGGCATTCGACTGAGTGATGCATAACCGCAATATGCAATGATATTACGCATGCTTTCTGCTTCTGCATGGCGTGCACTGCGAACTAATTAAGCAGGACGTAACGACAAATTATGCAGCGTCTGCATGCGCTATGCCGCTGTGAAGTTTATCATTAATAAACTTGAGTAATTAGTTCTCGCATGCCGCGTACGCCAATGTGGCCTGCTTTTTTTCTCCACGGAGAAGTGTGCTGCTGTGTGTGCCACATCAATGAATGAAATTCTCTTTCTTGTTAGACATAACGTCATACAGTAAAAAATAGCATACGTACATTTGATGTACATGGTAATTATGCAAACAAGACCGCAACGACTGCGAATGCATAAAAATAGAATGGAATTATTTGTTTTGCTAAAGATAAGAAGCATTTTTCTCGAAATGCCTAAACACAATAAATGCATCGATTTCCAGGCAATTATTATCAAAGGTTACCATCAATATTGTTATAATATCGAAATAATCAATTTTACGAAATTATGTTGCTAGTTCGCATTACATTACACTCATGTAATGCGTATATCGATTATTTCGCATGTTTCTAGCTCAACTCGACGTTAAAACGTTTGTCGTTCGCTCCACTTTCCCAATAACACATTTACAACGTTCTCTAAACATCTGCTGTTTTTCGCAAGGGGTAAAAAAGATTACGTTTCCTCAATGTTTAATTTGAGAATTCTCGAGATCCTTAAGTCATACTACTTTTTTGATTTCCGAAATTTTAATTTTAATCCCAGTGGTTGACCAAATATTTGCTGACTATTGTTTTAACCGTGTCACCCAAAATTGGGTGACATTAAATATTGTGATGCGGGGTGATGCTATGTCTCCTCGACGCAGCCAAAAGGTGTCCCTGGTCTGATCAGAAGATCTGGTGGCACCCGTATTTGGGTGACATGGCGGTGAACGTGTTCACAAAGAAATATTTTTAAGACATTAGAAATACGACTTAGTTATGATGGAAAATTATAACTTGATTGACTCATGATTCGCACGTATAATTGAGAAAAACGAGTCAACTATGCGCGCAAGGCACATCGCTAACAAGCACAATAACCATGAGTAATATAAAGTTATCGATGAATCAACCAAACGACTGAGTAATAATCACGTAAGAGCATCACCGGCAAAGACGAGCATGATGATGATGATGCTTTTGTTCAATTAGCATATAAATCAAGGTAATTGCATCAAGCAAGCATCGCGGCGAAAGGCCACAGCGAAACGACGATAGTAAATTTCATAATTATAATGGCGGTTTGGTGCATTCAAGCAAAATGCGTATGCCTATGCGGACATTTTTTTCTTACAATAAATAGTTTTCAATAGAGTTTTATGGCCGACGATGGAATGGGAGACGGCGACGATAAAATGTACAATTAATGATTGTTCTCGTTGAACACGATTCCATTGATTTCGGATCGGCTTTATGACGCACTTTCGAGAATAACCGTCATTCGTGTAAACTATTATTTGATTTCATATCAGTATATTGTTTGTTGGGGAATTCGTGAAATTCATTGTAAATTTGAGCCGCGTCTCTTTCATTTGTACAGTTGGAATGCAAACTAAACGGTCAATGAATTTTTCGCATTTCATTTTCATTCATCGGTAAGGAATGTTTTGTACGCCTCCACGTAATTTGCTAATTCGTGTTCGTCATACAAATTGAGTGAATGCGCTGTTGCTGTTTTGATGGTTCGAAATAAAACGAAAATATATGAAGTGCTGGCTGCTTTAAGAGGATATTAAGTGGCTAATTTAATGAGTGCAATTGGATCATTAGATGAGTGCAATGAATGTTAGAAAAACGAGGGCAACAATCGAGGAATTATATCCGAAATTTAGCAAATTATCGCATCCTCCGGATCTTAGGATGCAACATATTATTAAAGACTTAGGAATTTCTTAGGAAAATGTATTTCAAATTTATTTTTAGCTATTCTTTGTTAATGTATTCAGAATTATGGTCACTCTTATCATAAAGTGATATTACGTTGGAAATTTTAACCTAGTTTTCTATATAAAAAGTGTCTCGTCTTATGGTCCGGAATTTCGTAGATCAGTGGTTTCTTAATTGGGGTCTACAGTAGTCTACGGAGGCGGTGACGTTCATTTGGGGGATGTAAACGAATTGTAAGGGGCGCTGAGTAATATTTTTTTAAAAGGTGGGCGGTTGATTAAATAAATTTGGGAACTACTATTGCAGATAATGTTAAAGCGGGCACACTAAGTAATTAATTTCATATTTAATCTACTCATGAACCTTTTCGTAGGTAGATGCTACCTTATCACTGAGAGGTTTCTTATCATCGGTATCGTTTACATTCTTATATTTGTTTTTGTTTAATATTTAGTGAGTCTCTCACACGCGTATACCGTTTCAAGTTTGAACTCGAATAGTCAGTATCATAATCATCGTCATCTTTTTGATACGAGGCATGTGAATCATCATTTGTAAAATTACCTTTTAAATGTTATGAAATGCACCTCAATTTGTGTTTAGAGGATGATTCATTCACATTTATTATGATTTCCGTTTTTTCGAAAGCGGGATTTCTTGAAATTTTGTCATCAAACTTGTTTGATTCATTAACCACGAGCAATATATGAGGCAAGAATTAAAAGGCAAAATTAGTTATGATTCCATTATGTGGGCTGATGTGAGGCGCTATTATTAAACTGCTTAATTCGTCAGCGGACTTAAATAAAATCAGCACTTTAGGATAATTTTTTGGCTGATGCATGGCGCATTTAAGGATATGATAGAAAAATATGTTCAAATATGGGATGCGTCTTATTTTATCCAAACTTTAACTTTGGAAATTGTTATCGTCAATAAATTGTCTCTACATGCGTTTTATAAATAATTCTAACATTACGGGAATCACTATCTCTGCTCTGTCCTTATAAACTAATATTGCTTCTGCGACTTTTATTAATACACGTAAACTTTGAAATCTAAGTTTTTAATTATTATCTTATAAATTTGGGATACGTTCTATCGTTTCACATACACAGTGGCAGATGTGCGGTAATTATAAGAGACAGTAGATAAAAATTAATTTTTAGAGGGCACTGAAAAATATCAGTGCCGTCTTCAAAAAGAGCAAAATAAATTTAAAAAACAAGTGATTTAAACAAAGGAACTATCAATGTACAAAGAAAGAAGAGAGTTGGAATAATTTATGTAGAATACGGTTAAAAAATTTAAAGTACATTACGCGTCAACGTTCCGGTAAATTTATTCGATTTGCAAAGCAGGATCAGTTATGCTGAATGCGCACGAAACTAAAAGCTAAAACGCATTGCTGCGTGCGTAAGCACTTTATGCAATTGTTTATGAATTACGCGCGCGTTGGTGCTTGCTGCATCTTCACTTTTTTACTTTTATCTTCATTCAAGCAGCGACAGCTCGAAATTTTTCTCGCGATTTGAATAAAACCTAAAACGATGTCACAGCAAAACGAGAAATTACGACTTTTTTCGAGTTTCCCACGCGTTAAAATATTATTTTTCAAGCACTTTAACTTGAATCATTCATTCAGCTAATGTGCCTTACAAATAAATACCGCAATTTCTTGGAAATTGATAGACACGCTTAGTAATAATGATGATTATTTCATAGTCTTTATCAAGCCACACACATTTTTGCGGTTGACAGTTTATTATTATTCTTTTTATGAATGACTATTTTTCTTATCACGAGTGAAGACATTGATAGTGGATGCAACCGCAAGTTTTGTATTAAATACGGCATTATCTGGGAGCGAAGACGTTTTGATAAATGAAGTAAAAACATAAATGCAATTATCTGCTGCGGGCACGACAGAAAAAATGCATGCAAGTGACATTGTTAGTCAAGGGAATTGAAGTGGAATAATCATCGACAACTCATATCCTGCGATGGAAAGAGCGCGCATTGCCAATGTCGAAGAAGGCGACGAGAGCAGCAACTGGAGCATCAAGAATTGACGCCTTTCTTTCTTTGTGTCATCGACTCGACTCGAATTGCTTTGTGCTCTATTGGCTTCGCTTTGGTTTCGATTTGTAAATGCCATTCGAATATACGCGCACAAACCGAGTGTTATATTACGCGCGCATAGAGCATTCTATTATGTTGTACTAATGCGCATTGAACGTTCAAACAAATGGTGTTGCTTGTTTTAATTGACAGTTCACGAGTTATTGAACCAGAGCAGAGCAACGACGAGCGCCAAGGAGTCGTATGAAAGATAACCGAACCAAGCAGTGTTAAATAAACAATAAGTGTTATGTCTTGCTGCTGTTGTTAGTCGGGTTTGTCGTACATTGTTTGGTTATTCCTACCACTCGATGAGTGTGTAATACTAAACAGGCATTGTTATTGTCTCTTGCTTTATCAATTATTCTCAACGAACCTAATACTCGGCGCTGGATTTTATTGTTGAAACACGAAGGAGAAAAAGTAGATAAGCAAAAAAGGACATTTACATTGGTGACCTTTAAATAAAATGGCATAGACGAGAAAGAATTCCTTCCTAGTAAAAAGTTGAGTCAAGCGCTGAAAGTTGCTGCGCAAGAGAGTCACTTAAGTGATTTGTGTCTTATGAGGCTGGCGCATGAATCAGAGTATGCGGCTCGGCTGAGCACGTTCTTGGCTTGCTCTCGTCTCTTTCTTCGGCGTACAACAACTGTTCACAAACTCGGTAAGTGAGCAAACAACACAAACAGTAAACTCGGCCGTAGCTTTGTTCGCGATCGCGCGTTGCATTGCTCACGTTTTCCTCCTGCTCGCGTTCCGTACCGTTCCGTTTTTTCTCGATCTGCACGCTCGCGCGCTTGGGTTTCTGGTTTGTTTGTCGCTTTTGTTGAACTTGTTAAATATAGTGCACAAAAACGTTCTTTATTTCGTTTTCATTTTGGTTGAGGGGGGAGGCGGAATTTCTAAACGGGCACTTCCTCTCCGTACGTGGTTTTTGGAGGGTTGGTAACTGCATGCTTGGATGACGACGTGTTTGGGCTTGATACGCATATTGGGAGATTTCTTATTAAATATCGGAATGGCTACGCATTCCGAGTGAGTGAATCACTCGAACGACAACTTTGTCGGTCATGATGCTATTATGTGGTCAATGGGACCGACAATTTTCTCAACAAGCAGCAGCAAAACAAGAAGAAGATCTCCTTGAATGCTAATCTCACTTTAATAATCCTTTCCTGGCGTTGTGCGCACGGCACGCCGGAAATGCACTAGCATTGATTACAATTCGAAACCGACTCGAGACGTAAATGCACACGAACCGGAAACGGTGTACAATGCAAATACGCTCAGCTTGCTGGCGAGATAAACTAGACTAACATGAGAAATCGTTATTTTTAGGCATCGTCGATGTGGATCATTTTATCGGCCGGGAGCACTCGGCACGCCTGAAGACGACACCGTCGATTCACAAGCCGGTGTTTACGAACTGCACCAAGTATGCGACTTCCATCGAAGAGCAGCAGCCGAAGGGGTTGCACGTTATCCGGGTGGTGGCGGAGGATAAAGATCCACCGGATCAAGGTGGACGCATCACGTATTCGCTCGTACAGAGAGATGGGGATCGTGAATTTTTCCGCATTGATAACGTCACTGGCGATATCACAACGAATTACGAATTCGATCGTGATCAGCCGAGCAATATGAAGGAGATGTACATCACTGTACAAGCGACTGATAACGGCCGCCCACGACTGACGGATATCTGCATATTTAAGGTAACCATTACGGATATCAACGACAACGCTCCGCTGTTCGATCACAATTCGATCGAGTTCAACGAAAAAGTGTCTGAGGATCTTCGAATCGGCTCGGAGGTGATGCGAGTTGTCGCCTATGATTTCGACGATAGTGATAATGCAAAACTGAAGTATTCGATTCAATCGGAAGGCACGAGCAACAGCAACGATTTTGATAATTACTTTAAGATCGAACCAGATTCGGGTATTGTTCGTCTGCACAACTCGCTCACTCACCAAGTGGGCGTTGTTTTCACATCGAGCGTTTCGGTTCAAGATAGTCCTTTGGATCCCAGCACGAGTAAAATGATTGCTGCACCAATTAGCATTACTGTCGTCAGTTCCGATAAACGGCCGCCGTCGTTTGTCAACGTGCAGGCTAAGAGTTCCATTAAAGAGAACTATAACGAATTCAATGCGCCAATTGTCTCCATGGAAGCAATTTCCAACATTGACGATCCGAATGTCATATTCCAACTGATACGCGGTTTGACGATACAGACGAACAAAGAGAACACGTTCGTCCTCGAACAGGTTAAGACTAAGGCGTACATTAAAGTAGCGCGACAGTTGGACTACGAAATCGTTACCGATTATCAACTCACTGTCAAATGTACAAATCGCGACGAGTGGTCGGTTATACGCACAATTGACATACATATTGAAGATGTGAATGATGAAATACCCACTTTCATGGAGTTTGTCACTGGCAGCGTTCTTGAGAACGAAGACGCCAATGCGGAGGTGATGCAAGTGCGAGCCATCGATAAGGATGGCACGTCTGACAATAACATCGTCACGTACGAGTTGGAGGACCACACATCGAAATTCGCTATTCATCCCACGACAGGAAAAGTAACAACCAAAGTGCCTTTTGATCGCGAGGAGCAGGATGTCTATACGGTGAAAATCAAGGCGAAGGATAATTCGCAAAGTGCACTTACTGGACAACCGTATAACTCTGCGTCGCAAACATTCCGTATTACGATTGAGGATATGAACGATAATCCTCCAAGATTCTTGCAGCCCTCGTACCATGCTGAAAATATCCCTGAAGATGCCGGCAGCGGTAAGGATGTCATTGAAGTGAAGGCAAATGATAAGGATACGGCTTCGCTTATACATTATCGTATTATCGAAGGCAATATTGATGATGCGTTTAGCATTATGAGTACTACTGGCAGAATTACTGTGAATAAAGGACTGGATTTTGAGAAGATTGAAGAGTACACTCTGAAAGTGGAAGCTAATGATGGCATTTATAACGATACGACCATGGTATACATTAAGATACTTAATGTGAATGATAATCTGCCCGTCTTTAAGGATTACGAAAAGAATATAACGCTTCGCGAGGAATATATACCACCAGGTTGCATTATTACTCTGGAAGCTTATGATCCAGACATTAAGGACCGCAATGCAGATCAGAAAATTGTATACAAAGTTAAAAAATCCGATACAGAGTCACAAAGTGACAATTTTGCTGTTGATAGCAATGGTTGCGTGACACAAATTAAGACACTGGACTGCGATCGACCGAATGGTTCACCAATTGCTCAAGTATTCATCTTTGCTTATGATGATGGTTACAGTCCATCCTCCAAATCAGAAAGGGCGGAATTGCAGTTTACTGTGAAAGATATCAATGATAATGCACCATTTTTAAATGTTACTGAAGTTGTTTGGTACGAGAATCGCGAACCGGGAAATATTACCTTCCTTAGCGCCGATGACTACGATTGTACGCCTGCGAATCGTGGTCCGTTCTCTTATCGGATTGCGTCCGACGTAGGCGAGGAAATCAAGTCAATGTTCTCGATTGAAGGCGATGTCTTGCGAGCGAATGTGAAATTTGATCGTGAAGAAAAGAAGTTTCATAATATTCGCATTGAAATAACGGACAGTGGAAGCCCACCTTTAACTGGTGTTGGTACTCTGCGTGTGATTATTGGCGATGAGAATGACAACTTTGCGAAGGATGGCGAAAGCACGATTTTCGTCTACGATTTCATGGGACAATCTCCTGATATGCTCATTGGCCGTGTGTACGTGGATGATGAAGATGACTGGGATTTAAATGACAAAAGATTCAGTTGGAAGGAGCAGAATTCCAAATTTGAATTGGATAAAGATACCGGGGAATTGACGCTGCGGCAGGGTACACCAGAAGGCGTATACACGCTTTACTTTTCGGTTGTGGAGAACCATCTACCTTTGATTGAAGATAATCGCGTGGAGGCGAAGGTTACAGTCACCGTGAAAATTCTTCCGGAAGATGCAGTTTACAAATCTGGTTCGATACGAATGTCGGGCTGTACCGCTGAAGAGTTCATTGATACGAAGATATCAGGAATTAACAAGAAGGAAATTTTACAAAGACATCTTTCAAGTTTACTTAACACGAGTTTTGAGAATGTGGATATTGTCACTGTGATCGCTGTACCGGAGATGAGTGATACAGTAGATGTGCGATTCTCAGCACATGGAAGCCCTTACTACGAAGCAGAGAAGTTGAATTATCGTGTAGCTAACAGCTCAATTGATTTAGAACGGAAATTGGACGTGCACTTCCTCATGATTGATATTAACGAATGCTACGAGGACACGTGCGAGAAATACTGCTACAACAATTTGAATATATCCGGTCCGGCTGTGATTTTCACGAATAAGACATCATTCGTAGGCGTGAATGCAGTCGTTGAACCAATTTGTCAGCCGCGCCCGCTAAGCAATCTCTGTTATAATGGCGGAGTGCCAATTGAAGATGCCGGCTGTTCCTGCCCAGAGGGTTTTGATGGTCCGCATTGCGAGTTGTTGGGTGTAGGGTTCGCTGGTAATGGATGGGCGTTGTACAAACCGTTTGATAGTACGATTGAAACGGTAATCTACTTGGAGCTTACAACACAACAGGAGAATGGTCTTATCTTTTACGAAGGTCCTTTGTTTGGTTATCCTACTCCCTTGACGCTAGATTTTATCTCGCTGGAATTGTATCAGGGATATCCACGACTACTGTTGAATTACGGTAACGACACGGCCGAAGTTATTCTGCGGCATAAGAAATTGAACGATGATAACAATCACAGTATTAGGATTAATTTGCAACCGAAGGTAATTTAGTTTATCTATTGTGTTTATCGAGACGTTAAGGTTTTCGTTTTACAGGAAATTAGTTTGTCGGTTGACGATTGCCATCAAAGCAACTGCCAGAAATTAGCTGATCCGAAGGGCGAAGGTGCTTTCCTTAATACAAATGGCCCTCTGCAAGTTGGTGGCATCGTGGGCAATATCAAAGAGATTGCGACGCGTATGAACTGGGCTCATGTTCCTACTTATTATGGATTTAGCGGCTGCGTGCGAAATTTAACTTATAATGGTGTCGTTTACAATTTGGGTCAACCGGGTGAAAGTAAAAATATCAGTCCAAACTGTAATTATTTCATTGCCAAAGCGGTTTCATTCCGTATCGATTCGAATTTCCTTGTGGCTATTTTAGTCTGTATTGCCATCTTAATAAGTAAGTTCTATTCTCGTGATTGGTTGGATTAAGTATTAATTCGAATGTAATTACAGTATTACTGCTTGCCGTTGTGGTACACCGCCGAAAACATGACAACTGGGGAGAGAAAGACACTGATGATATCAGAGAGACCATCATCAGTTACGAAGATGAAGGTGGCGGCGAAGGTGACACTGGTTTCGATCTTAGCGTCCTACGACAATTGCAGAACAACGATTATCCGATAAAGGACAAAACTCCAGAGGTGGCTGACATGAGCGGTTTTCTCGCTAAGAAGAAAGACCTTTGCGACAAGGAGGCTAACTGCTATCCGTATGACGACGTGCGACACTATGCGTACGAAGGTGGTGGAGACAGTAACAGTGCTGGCTCGTTATCATCCTTGGCTTCATGTACGTATTTAATAATTAAATTCTTCTGTATGAAACTGATTTTTTATCGCTTTTTAGGTACAGACGATGGTGACTTGAAGTTTAACTACTTGTCCAGCTTTGGACCACGTTTCCGTAAATTGGCGGATATGTACGGCGAAGAGCCAAGCGACGAAGATAGTCAGGATGGTGGTGAAGAGTCGTGGTGCTGAACGAACAAATGCGTTTGTTTGTTGTGAGCAATTCCGTGTGTTAGCTAGGCAATTGACTAAAAGTTTTCGTACTTAATAACTCGTAGAAAGCAGATGAGGAGGACGTGTGCGGCGTGTCGGTAATTGTTGCGAAAAGACCAAAGAATACGAAATATTTACACTATACCGATAAGAAAACACTAACGTAGAGCCGGGACACGGTTTGCTAAGAGCGTTTTCATTTTTAATTTAATGATACGAAAATGCACAATCGAGACTGAAAAATTTTCTTATGCACATCCAGCCATTAATTAATAATTATCATGTGCCTTAACGAAACAAATAATTTTGTGTAAGTGATGTATACGTCACTCAATAAAACATTCCTCCGCATGAGTGGGCAAGTTGAGAATTTGCATTAGCAGTTACAAAATTCCTTATTTACTATCATTCGCTTAGATAACAGATAAGGGAAACTATGACAAATCATATTACGACAGATAAGCTATAAAGTGATTTGAGTGAGAAATCTGCCCTGATGTGCAGAAGCGACTTCGCGAATTGAACAATCAAAATGTTAATTTTTTTTTACTTTTTGTTAGTATTTATTACGTGGCCTAGAGTAGACGCGTACTCTTAAAGCAACTAATTAATTATTGTATGTATACAGAACGTAGAGCGATAATATTTTTAAAAGTAATTACATGTAGTTAGAATATACCCGTTGATCGAGGAGAGATTCACGTGTGCTTCATTGATTAGTTAGCTTTTACTTGGTATTTCGTAGCAACAAATATGCATTCCTGTAATATTTTGCGCGTTCTTGTGATGATAATGAACGAAGTCGATATATATTTTTTTGGCAGCTGGTTCGTTCGATCTCTGTTCATAATAATATACTAAGAATGTTGTTACTTATGAAGATGATGAAACGATTTGTAAAAAAGTTATATACAAGTATTAATTATTAATGCAGATAAAGAGAGCATTTTAGGATTTATATACAAGGAAATAATTATTTTTATATGGCAACTACATTTACCTACAAGATGAAAAAGGAATGTTGTATCGAATTAAGGAATTGTAATTATAGTTTTATACATATCTCTATATATTTAAAGATGCGGCAGGTGGAAGAATGGGAGAAGTAAATGTGTTATTTGTATGTTGATCGGATGAGGATTGTGCAATTCCAAACAAGGTGCACATTGGAAGAAAATTTTCTATATTTTCAATTTTGTATGTAAATACTTATATAAAATTGCCACTGCCTAAGTAGAATTATAATAAAATCCAATAGAAATATGAATGGTTTTTATAGTAGTGTATAGTAAAAGTGCCATTGCCCGAGAAGAACTGTATCCAATAGAAATATGAATGGTTCTTCATATGGAGAATGCAACTCCAAGCACGTTAGTTCGATAAGTGTGGTAATTAATGGATATTTGTATTATATAGGTAAGTACACGTGGCCTTGATGGTTGTAGGCAACTGAAATAACACCCACGTGGGTGCTGAGAGCATCAGTATAAACGTATATGTAACACAAATATCCCGAATTTAAATTATTGAGATACTCTTTAAAATAATACAAAATCACATTACTTGGATGCAAAAATTGAAGGAATGGCACTTGTATTAATACTAAATTTAGTAGTTCAGGCAAGAAAATTATAAGAAATATTTCGCTCTTTGCGCTACTAATTCTATTACTTTCATTAAAACGGACTTCGAAAACAGCCCAAATGTGGTTCTCCTATACCTGACATACGGGGCAACATACGGGGTTCCTGGTAACTCTTATGCCCTGGGGAAGGTCCCTGGATCCGTGGTAGAAAGTACCGTCGGGTTGCCGCCCGGTTAGTAGCGATCGCGTTGAGTTTGGGAGGATCAACCTGTGCTTGATAGGTCGTTGCTCCGATCGGAACACAGTCATTGTTGGGGTCCTTCGGGATAACACAATAGGGCCCATTCTGGGAGAATCGCACTTTTTGACAAAAGTATTTAAAAGTGACTCAATTTAGATTTAGAATTAAATGTCCAACGACATTGTTTGACTTAACAAGTAAATAAAATGCATACAACAAATAACAATTTAAAACAAGTTCCAGTCAGTAGTCGTGTATGCAGATGGCGCAAAAGGAGAATAATATCAGTAAACATAACCCTGTCGAGTTCCAACTCATACGGTTGGTCAGTTTAGTACAGAGATAAATTATGGTTAAAATCGTTATAACAAAATAAAAACAGTGCTGTATAGTTGAACAACTAAAGAAGGGTTCATTATGCATGAAGGGCTAATCTTGTTAACTGTCATAGCAGTCTATTGTGGTGTATCAACATTTATTTTTGACTACATCTACAATGCATCTCAGATTGTTATTGATGAAAAGTTTCATCTACCAATGGGTCTGCAATATTGCAAATTTAATTATTCAGTTGTAAGTGACCATAATCAAAATACTGTGTTACTACTGTCATTACTTATTGTAGTGGGACAACAAGATCACAACATTACCAGGACTATACTTATACTCATCAATAATAACAGGACCTCCAAAAGCATGTTCTGTGTATGCATTAAGGTACACTGTATTCTTAGCATCCTTGCTAAACATTGTGGCTGTACATCAGGTACATAAACAATTTCTGCCTGAGGAATCAATTGGAAAAAGGATTCTTAGTGTTGTCAACATTATTCTCACACCTCCAGTGTTCTTCTTTTCATTTGTTTACTATACAGACATACTCAGTTTGAGTACTGTAATGTGGATGGTCTATTGTGGACTTACAAAACATGCATATATAGGATCTGCACTAGGTACTTTATCTGTTATCAATTGACTTATCTAATTAATAATGTTTTGTTGCAGGTTTTATCTCAATTATAGTGAGACAAAACAATGTTATTTATATCTTATTCACTGCTGGTTTGGTTGTTTTTGAACATTTGTTTGATATAATCAAGAGGAAGAAATTAACCAGGCAGTTGTTATTGGTAAATATTATCTTGGTTTAGGTAATGATAAAATATCTATGATTCAATTTCAGGACTGCAATTCTATCAAAACACTATTTCGCAAATGTGAATTATCAGACTTTAGAGATTTGATATTTGATGGATTATGTTATACCATTCCATTGCTTGCATTTGGAGTGTTTGTTTATTTAAACGGCAGTATTGTCGTTGGTGATAAGGAAGCTCATCACGCCACAGTACATCTTCCTCAAGTATTGTACTTTACCATGTTTGTGATGTTCTTCAGTTGGCCACATATTTTACCAATGGTGAAAACGATGTGCAGATTCTTCTTCAGGCGCATTGTTATGTCGATTCTTCTGATGTGCATCATTGTGTTTATTATAAACGCGAACACGATCGTACATCCGTATTTATTAGCCGATAATCGGCATTACACATTTTACATTTGGAATCGCTTTCTTTCAACGACGAAAACGCGTCTACTGTTTGCACCAGTATATTTGGTGGGCTTATACGTGCTTGCAAGATTTTCTTATCGTCCTAATAATGTACGATTTACTATGGTGTATTTTCCAATGCTCGTATTAATTCTGTCAACGCAGTCGTTAATTGATGTGCGTTATTTTCTGACTCCGTATGTTATTTTAAGAACATTCCTAGCAAC
Organism: Anaulacaspis nigra; assembly: GCA_030264675.1. Taxonomy (NCBI): domain Eukaryota; kingdom Metazoa; phylum Arthropoda; class Insecta; order Coleoptera; family Staphylinidae; genus Anaulacaspis; species Anaulacaspis nigra. Next base: position 105,457 of record JARJDV010006192.1, on the reverse strand, counting down.
TAAAGGCTATAAATACTTAATGACAGAGTTAATCTTTCACATTATGGTTTCGGTAGTGACGTTGTATATCTTTGGACATAAAGAAATCTTTTGGAAGGACTTTGACGAAGCACAAAGGATCATCTGGTAGTTCTAGATAACGCGGTGTTTGAGTACTACACAACTTGCGTTACGTACACAACTTGCGTTACCATGGTAACCAAACATATGATTCACCACGCCTTCACGGTGTCTGACGAGGTCTACCGAAGCTGAAATACGTCCATTAAATTTCTTTTAATTACAAGTGTTTTTGAAATGCACGCTTCCTATTCGATAATTGATCATCCGTTGTGGAATGTTACTAATTGTAACATTTAAATAAATGTAATATATGCAGTGCATACAGCATTCGTGCGAGGTGAGCGCGACTGGAATGTGCGCTTGCGCACTGATTGACATTGCGGACATGTTCGCTGCGTGATCGTGTGCACTAACCAAGCCTTACGACGAGAATCAGTCATCTCGTTCGTTGCGATTAAATTACGGGCAAATAACGAACACACAATGGGGCTGCGGTGAATCGTAGTCGAGACTGTGTGAGTGCAGAGCAAGGAACGCGCTCCTGGTGGCTTCCCGGTGGTGCATTTCGTGGCCGCGGAAAAAAAGGTGCATTGTGGTGGTGTCGAGTCGTGTGGTAGTGTTCGTTCGTGCGCGAATTCCATTGACTCATCGTGTGTGTGCCCTGCCGACGTTTTTTAGTAAAGGATCACCACGAGCAATTAGCAATAACTAAGTGAACAGTTGCTGCAAACCGTAAGTCCAGTACAATTTGGACGAGACTAGGTTATTACGTGCACACATTGACAGTTGGGAGACAATTGTGCATGTGTGTGCACGGTGCTGAGTGAGTCAGTGAGTCGGCCGAGCAGTTGCATTTTCTCTCCTCGCGAGCGGCGGCTTCGTGAAGAGAACATTCGCATCGTTTTCACCGCATGTACACGCGCCAGGTTCGGCGACGGCGACGCCAGCTCCGCTGCCTGCGAAATGTGTGAAAATGACGTTGACCCGGCCGTGCTGCGTGTAGTCGACGACTCGTAATGGCGTTCGATTGGGATCTGCAAGCGGGCGATGCATCGGCGCCGACGAAGACGAATTGACGAAGTGCATTTCGAGCGCCATTACTGCGATTATGACAATTTCGAGCGCGCCGCGAAGAAGTAGGTGAGCCGACTTGCAAGTGATTGTGACTGCCCCCGCGGTACGTTTGTGTGCGTGCGTGCTCTCGAGGATACTCCCGAAAAGTGTTGAACGTCGAAGGAAGCAAAGTAAGCAACGAGTTCATCGATTGTCATTTGTTTCTGCTGCTGGTGGTGCTATTGGAATCAATCGTAATCGTGTACCGAAAATCACATCATCACCGTCATAGATTTTGTACCGTCTCAGTGCACTGGCGTTGTTGTTATTATTGCTCTGACTCTGGCCGAGTAACTGTTGTTGTTATACTTGCACCACGTACAGCAACAATCAGCTCATCACCCAGCAGCACTACGTATTGTAATCATCGTCCTGTTGATCGCTGTGCACCCTCCTGTCACAGACAGCCGAGGGATTATCAATCAGCCAGTGTTGCACCTGTCGAATTGTTGGCTGGATGACTTTGAGACGGCGAAGTCAGATTAAGGGCACACGCTGCATTTGTATATAGGAATATACTGTTACTGTGATACTAAAACGATGTGATATTTAAGCATAAATTTGATTCAGTTCATCATAACTACCAGAGTTCATCAAAGTGAATCTGTATCAGACACTGACTGGCTGGATGAGCAAGCAGTGAGTGAAAAGCTGGGCAACGAGCTGAAGAACTAAAATTCATTCACCACCTCCACCATCACCTCCAGCAATTATCATCTATCTATTCACCAGTTGTAGATCGACAAAATCAAATTGTTGTTGGATCATTATCAATCGTTTCGGAGGCAGACGCTTTTTATGACTATTGCCATTATACGGATCTAATAAGCCAGGTAAATATATATATATATATATATATATATATATGATATCGAATTGTCTCTATATGTACGAATGAGTAGCCTCTTGAATGAATGTTATCGATATTGCTATGCGATGAACGTTTCCATGTGGCTTTTTTCGTGTAATCTTATCGCATCCAAACGTATGTGTTTCATTTTTCATTCAATTTATGATTTTAGGTCATTGCAAGCAGTACGTTACCTTAATTGTAGCATTGGGCCGGACCAAATTCGTAGCGAATCGTAATCGTCAATAAAATGGTTGCTTGCTTGAATGACCCAAAGTCATGTAATGCGCCACCCCCGCGCTTGACACACGTTATCATTGCGCCTTTTTTGCAAGGGAATATGTAAATATGTGCTGAGCAGCAGCTAAATGAGCGGAGGGTAAGTGGCATGCGTGTCCCCCTTTAAAAGAAGAAAAAAGAGGTAGTGCGGGTGGAAGTGTAATGGATGGAAAGACACATACGTACGAAACGAACAACGAAGTTACTTTCACATGATTAACACAACAGCTACCGTCCAATTTGTTTGCTTGCATGGCTTTTGAGGCAGTCACATGTATGCGCACACAGTCGACGACTAATTATGTATGCATCATGCGCGTGTAGGCATTGCGTACAGATAGACGTGTTTCGCTAACTACTTGAATCATGCAAATTTGGATTGATATCAAATTATTGACAATTATCCATCCATCCGCTCGCTTGATGGAGATTTGCACGAAGGCATGAAGGGAACGCTCGGCCAATATGCATGGCGATAAGCCAAAAATGTCGATTGGCATCGGATTTGATTCATAATTCGTCATCAGACACACGACGACATCATCATAGGTGGTACCTTTCATAGGCAGATTGAGATTTTGCGCGTGCAAAAAGTTTAGTAAATTGTTTGCGATTATTAGAGCGTTGTACGTCGTCGTTGTTGTGGTTGGTGTAGGTATACCCGAGCTGCTATGAATTTGATTGAATGCATCGTATCACAATAAATGCGTTCGTGCATTATTTCGCTCGCGAACTGATAAGATTACATCCATTAATGCAAGCGACGATGCGACTGCAAACACAACACGTGTGTGTGTGCGCGCGCGTAGAGAAAATAGGAGAATGGTGTGCAAACGATGCATGGATGATTATAAATAATATCGCGATAGCTGATGTGATAAAAGAATATCAAGTCATTGAGGCGCGCATGGCGATATTTTTTCTTTCGGGTAAATGACGGTGGCGGGCCACACTTCCCACTTGTTTTCGGAGTGGCTGCTGCTATTCGGTGGTTCGCGTTTGATAGTGACGACGGTGGTGGCATTGATTGCGATTATATAACACGAAGGCACTGCTGCATTCAATGTGTGCGCTCGTGTTCGGTGCTTGGTCGCCGCCAGCTGTCCGTTTCGGAGAGCCAGGAGATAGATAACTTATGCACTTTGTTTGCGCCAGCATTTAGAAGCAGTTAACTTATCGCCGCAAATAGCTATGCAAACGTAATCTGTCTCTTGCAAATTACGCCTCGATGTGCGTTCGTTTGTTGGTTCGTTCGATGCCTTCAATAATATATGTATATCGATAGCGATATCATGATTTTGATTCTTTGAGGAAAAAAATTAGTTGCGAAACTGGGATTTCAAGTATTTTTGAACTTGAGCACATCTCATGCGCAAAGATTGTGTGTATATTATTATATAAATACGAAAACAAATAACAAATTACCTCCAATAAATTATATACAGTTTATTAATAGTTGGTAAACAAGGCAATCACTAGAATAATTCGTGTTGTAATAAAATCGAACATAATCGATATGCATATTTCATTGGTCAGTATTTAACTAGCGCCTTAATTCATCGGCTACATACAATTCACATACATACTACTTGCAAACTAATTTCCAAGCGATGCGTGTGCGGACAAAAGAACATTATAACGTATTGTGGGGCTTCGTTCAATAATTACGATCAAATTGAATTACGAAGGATTTGCATTACATTCGCGCGACGCGACGCAAATCGAATGACTAATAACGCATTAGAGATGCCATGCTAAGCAAACAAATTTAATAAATAATCTCGACGAATTGCCCGCTCGGCAATAATTTGATTTACATGGAATGCGTAGCGGAATATTCTTATTCTTAATGTTTTGTAGTGTATTTAAAATTGCACCATCTTTATTCTCATCATCATCATCATACGCACATCACGCCAGCGTTGTTTCGTTTCGTGTTTGTTTAGTTGTACGTTTGTTATTCTTTCGATACTCGTCGAGTTGTTTGACTTCATTCATCGTTGCATTATTTGAACTGCAATTGTAGCTATCATACATGCATACCCGCTGCCCGTTCGCCGCTATTATTTGATAGCGAGCGCGGCCATTTGAAGAGGAGACATTTAAATCCATACGTTTCATGTTACGTTTGATTAATGTTGTGTTGAATTTTACTACTACTATTACTGATTTTTAGCGGTAGTAAAATGCAATTGGTTGATGTTTGTGTTTGTTTCTTGGTTAATTTGTTATTATAGTAAAGTTTCTTTATGATTTGTTTTAGGTTTATATAGAAAGCAAAACTTTAAACCGTATAAAACAAGGTAGATACTCCTCTCCTCCCAATCAAAAAATCAAAAAAAAAAATCGCCACTTGTAACGAAACACAAAAACGTGTGTAATAAAACGGTCTCTCAATCACAAAATGGATCCAAAGAAGAATTCAAAGCGACATGGTGAGTCAGTTTTCTTATTTAAAATTCACATCACATTTCACTCTCTTGCGTCGACGAAGAGATGATGGACAAAGCGAAGTCTCGAGCACTCACTCACTTTACGAAACGAGTTTGATTGCAGGCGCACACCACGTATTAATTTAGCAATAGCGAATAGTGGTGTTTTTTTTCTACTACTTTAGCCTTAGCCTTACTTGGATTATTAGAGCTGATTGAAGATATAGAGAGATGCGCAATCGTCGATGATAAGTAACAATCAATGAAATATTCGACACGGTGTATAGCGTATTTGTGTGATTTTCAAGGCAAAGCAATAATCGTAATGTCACATACTCGTTTGCCATTAACTGTTAGTTTCTGATTCATTACTCGTTATGCGGCATAGAAAAAATCGTAAGCAATTCATTCATTGTTTTGTTGCACTTGCAATGCGTCGTTCGGGTAATTATTTATTGCTGTGGGTGCCAAATGCGTGGAATTTATCGCGAGTCAAACGGTGTGTGTGTGTGTGTGTTTATACAATTCGCACTTTTACACTTTCCCTCATTGTTTGTTTACTTGTTATGAAGTGTCGCGTTTTATTGTATGTTTTTTTATTTGCGAATAATGGAGAATATTGGATCGGTTTTCGTGTTTGACCAACTTTTTCTTAACGATCCTACGACAAGGCTCGATCGATCTATGAAATTAGTAGTTGGTTGGTTAGTAGTTAGTTAGTCAGTCGCGCGGGCATGGTTGGTATAAAAACGCTAAGCATTAATTTACCACGGTTATTATAGTTGTGATTGGGGGATTTCAAGGCACTTGCAGCACACATTCGCACGATGGCGGCGAGGTATAAATATAAAGTGGTCGTATGTGGTGCAATGGGGCAAATGCTACGGGGTGGTGCGTGGTGGGCAAGCGGAGAAAATCGTGTGCGGAAAAGCAAGTGCTTTCTGGTCGCGGGGCGGCATTTATGACGTTTGCTTGGCGATCGAAGCGAGCGTGAATTTGCACAATACGATATATCTTGACTATACGACAACGAAAGTAATACGCTGCTTTATTGGAAATTATGATGAGGGGAGATTGTGCATTGAAAGATTGAGTGTCAACAATGGAAGATGCATTACGCTGTTTGCCGCCGCCCGACAATCAGTTTTATCTATTTATACGCGCGATTCGCTCAGAGGCAGGAGGACGAGGCAATTATTCATCATATCGGCGGCGCGCGTTCCTGAAACGAGCAAAAGATCGGCTTTCAATGTGTCGTCTTAAAAATAGATTGTCTAACGTGTGCGTGTAGGAAGCGCAGCTCGCACGCCGCTCGTGATGAAATGATAGAAGTTGAAGTACGTACGGGTGAAATTACGCTTGATTAAAATTAGAAAAGCGATGCATGCAATTTTACGTATGCGCTTAAGAATTTACGTATGGATGATGAGCCACGAGGAAGACGACGACGACGACGCGCACGAATTGGATGAATTTGCTAAGGCCGCGCGTCGCGTGCGTGTTTCACACCTTGAGAGCGAGCATCCCATAGACTATAAATTTTCGATTGATAATTATGTACTAATTCGTCTCGTGTGATTTCCTCCGCAGCTCAAGGCAATACCGGTAGCGAGTCCCACACGTCCAGACATTCGATGAATTCCGGATCGGGCGTGCAAATGGTTGGCCCGAACTTTCGGGTCGGCAAAAAAATCGGATGCGGCAACTTTGGCGAGCTGCGGCTCGGCAAAAACCTCTATAACAATGAGCACGTTGCCATCAAGATGGAACCGATGAAGTCGAAGGCGCCGCAGTTGCATTTAGAGTATCGCTTCTACAAACTTCTGGGATGTCACGGTATGCTGCGATCAAGCGAACCGGAGGGCTTTCGTTTTTCTTTGACATTAAACATGTTTATCTTGCAAATATTTTAGGGGGCATTCCGGACGTGTACTATTTTGGCCCTTGCGGCAAGCACAACGCATTAGTCATGGAGTTGCTTGGGCCTAGCCTGGAGGATTTGTTCGACCTGTGCGATCGACGCTTCACATTGAAGACGGTGCTGATGATCGCCATCCAGCTGCTGCATCGAATCGAATTTGTACACAGCCGGCATCTCATCTATCGCGATGTCAAGCCGGAGAATTTCCTTATCGGCCGCAGCAGCACGAAGCGAGAAAAGATTATTCATATTATAGGTATAAAATGTGAAGCTAGAGGTGTTCTCGTGTATTCTAATGCGTCGTATATTTTAGATTTTGGACTAGCTAAGGAATATATCGAACTAGAAACCAACAAACACATTCCGTACAGAGAACACAAGTCACTGACAGGCACTGCACGCTATATGTCAATCAATACGCATTTAGGCAAGGAGCAATCACGTCGCGATGATCTGGAGGCGTTGGGCCACATGTTTATGTATTTCCTCAGGGGTTCTCTGCCGTGGCAAGGCCTACAGGTAATTTCAAACATTCCATTTGCGACGTTTATCTAATGCGACCCTATTTCGTGCGTTTTAGGCTATTAACTTAAAAGAACGTTACCAAAAAATTGGAGACACTAAGCGCGCCACACCAATTGATGTGCTTTGCGAGGGCCATCCGGAAGAAATGGCCACATATTTGCGATACGTGCGGCGGTTGGATTTCTTCGAAACGCCAGACTACGAGTATCTGCGCAAGCTATTCTCGGACCTATTTCAGAAGCGAGGCTATGTGGACGATGGCGAATTTGACTGGACTGGCAAGACGATGGTGAGTACCGAAATTCTAAATCACTTGCTCGATTTTGAGCTGTATCAGGAAATTGCCATATGAAGACAAGGCGTAATTGTGAAATTTACTTGTGAATAGCCGCCGAATATTTACATGTTGCAACAAGTGCGTCACTTTCCTCCTTCGAATATACTTAAAGCAAAATCGGATAAGGTATTTTTCTCGTATAAAATTGAGATGTAGAAAGGCGCTCGACCACGCTTAAGATGTGTTGTTTTGTCATACATAATTCATATGTGTTTATTTAATGCTCGGGTTTATTAAGGATGGTGTTAAATGTTTCTCAGAGCACACCAGTGGGTTCTTTGCAGACGACCGCACAAGAGGTGGTTGTCTCGCCGAATCGTGAACGACATGTAACAAATAAGGTGAGAGTATATATAGTCCGTTCAACCGTCCAGTTTGCGGTGGCTAATCCTGTTGCTTGTGTATAGGCAAATGCGGGCAAGACGAGCGCTTGGCCAGAAACGTCGAAGCAGAGCACGCTCGGTAATTTAACGCCGGCTGACCGCCATGGCTCAGTACAGGTGGTTAGTTCGACGAACGGCGAATTGAATACGGACGATCCAACCGCCGGCCATAGTAACACCCCCATCACCACGCGCTTGGACAGCGACCCGCCGGACGAGACTAAGTACGTTTCAGCTTGCCGCGTTTGTCCTAATTACTCTGCACGCGCTACGACGTTGCGCAAGGCAGCGTAACGAATCTATTATGTAGTTTTTTCTTTTTCAGATGCTGCTGCTTCTTCAAGCGAAAGAAGAAGAAGAAAGGCGTCCGTACTAAATGACTACAGTATAATGAGACAGATCAGCATCTGACGCTGCTGCCGTGCGGACATAGCAGCGCAGCCACACTCAACTGATTGTAGTTTTAAATCAAGACCAACGTACAGTTGTTATTATGTTATCTACTATTTAACTAGGAAAAACAACAACAAATATGTAGGTTAGCATTAATTTAATATTTTAAGATATTTTAAGTCGTTATCATATCTATATGAATGTCGAATGATTTCACGTACATCGTAACGAAGCAACATGCAACAGCGGGCAAACATTAATCCATTGCGTTTGAAGAACCGAACTAAGCAGCTAGATGAAGTCTTGTTTGATTGGTGGTGATGACGATGATCAGATAATACTAATTCAAATTGCAGATTTGCAATCTACAATCAGAGATTCCCTTTTGATATTCGAACGGACGAATGAATTAAAGAATAAATGTCTGCATGTTATATTGTTGTCATCATTCAATTAAAGTATGACTTCACACTGTTAGTGTTGCATTCACAAAACAAATACATGTTGTTCATTGCCTCTTTGAGCTACCAAGTCTGTGGAAAGACGTAAAAGCCTTACTCACAAAATTCAATAAATAATAATATTAATTAGGAGAATTAATATATAAATATATATTATATGCAACTAAGCAAAGTGCAAGCAGACGACAAACACTGTGTTTTTAATGCTCTGTAAATCGTTACCAAGAGATGCGGTAATTAAACCAGAAAGAAATTAAAGAAAATGCAGGTAGTGTTTAGCATTGTTCAGCGTGCATTGTCTTTAAATTTTTTCAATAATTAAATTAACAATTTCGAACTGCGAAGAGTAAGGTTGTTAGGCAATTGAAACCCAGTCTCGCCGCCAACTAATAAGCAACAGATCGCAAACGCAATCGACTAGGATAACGTGAGATACGCGAAAAAATTTTGTTGTATATAAATGATAACAGCCTTCATCTTTAATCTTATTACTACTCTTATTATTAATATTATAGGGGCACAGCAAGAAGCTACGTTTTTTTAAATGCCAAATTTTATTACCATTTTTTTTATAGAAATTATATGAAAAATTTCTGCTTTTTAAGTAATAATTGATTACGAAATGAAAACTAATTACTATAATAATCGCGATGTAAACTCGAAGCAACAAACCATGTTGGAATTTCAAAGACAATTGTGTACATATTAATAATGAATATTTAAAGTTTGTGCGTCACAATTGAATGTTTGCCTTTTAAAGTGAAATTACACATAATCAAGGATTCAATTTGGAACGCATTCAAACAATTCAAAAGTGCGGTACGTTTGTTCGATATGTTGGACGATTTCTCAATCAAATGGAACTTTATCGATCGCATTGTAATTAAAATGGTATATTATTGATTATTCAGTCAAAATAAACCTCAACGCTATAGAAACATGTGCGGTACGTCTTTCATGAAAACTGTTTTTATTTGCCATAATGCCTTTCAGGAGAAGTATTTGGTGGAAGAGTAAGTAATAAATTAGTAATAAGAAATTATGAGTCTTATTAATAACGAAAGGTTAAAGAAAACTCATATCTCGGCAACCAAATGTGCTAGACAAGCTTGTGATGTTTTAATTAACGCAAAGCCGCAAATAATGAATTTATTTAAAAATTCTCTTTGATACATACCTAAAACAACTTGCCAATGAAAGTAGAGATTTATGCTTATCAGTTTAGTCCAAGTACCTCGGGTCCGCTCCCTGAGCAGAGGGGAAAAAATTCTAATTTTTAAAAATTTAAACAGGCCATTCGTTACAGTTTTAAAATTGTGAAGTCGTAGTGTATATGGTGAAATCGTTGTAACTGCAGACTTGTAAGTGTGCTAGATAGGCTCTAGTGATATGGGTTCGGAACCCTGGGTTGACCGTTATTCTCAACATGTAAAATTGATGTACAATATATGTATATATATGCCTTCCACAAGCACCTCGTGGCGCTGATGTCCAGTAACCTAGTATATATGGTACTCGGGACTGGTTGAAGCGTGTTGGATATGATCCTTGAGAAAGTGTTTTTAATATATTATTCGAATTAACATGGGCATATAAGACCAAGATCAAATTCAACCACGAAGATGCGTTCCACAGAATAGTGGTAGAGTCTACAAAAATGGTCTGAGAGTCTCGAATTCGATCCCCAAAGTCTATATGATTTAGTTCAATTCCTAGTACGCTCCTGGGAACCCAAGCGGACTTAAGGCGTTCAAGGGGGCTCCTGGGCTTCTTCCCCAGTTTAAATTTATTTTTAATTTATGGCCTGCGTATATTAAATTGTCTTTAGACTGCCCACCCAAGCTTCGCTCCCCAGCAGTTCAACTAGCTCGGATGGCGTCCGACCTATGACTGTCTCCCTATTCCCAATTTTCGTTACCAACAGGTCCCAGTTTGTGACATTATTTGAAGGGGGCCAGAGGTCAACTGTTGGACTTAATAATTTATTTTTTAAAAATAGGGTCTGCACCATGGTTTTAACTCATGACTCCCAAGTCAATACCGAGCGTTATACCAACGACGACACCAACTGTTTTGAACCGACTGCGTTGAAACTGGAGCTTTACTTTCCGAATTCTGAGACTCTATTTTGTCTCACAGTGCGAGCTCCTTTCATAAATATTCATGAGTTTTCAATGCTATGTCCCAGTCTCGAAGTAAACATTCTCAAAACAAAGTGCATTATAAAATATTTCCAGATTAAACAAAACGTGATATACACATAACAATATATAATCATTGCTGATTTAAAGTATATTACATAAATAATTCTTAAAAACTAAATAATAAATTACAAAGATCATGAGTTTTGAACAATCACACAACATCGAATCGCAGTCATAAATGGGTGTGAACAGTAACCATTATATTAATAGCTGCAAATATAACTAATAAACAATTTTAAGTTCACAGAAATAATGAAATTTCAATATTATAAGCAAATAAGTACGACCCATTTATTCGCACATATTGAAATGATAGGTTAGTGATTCTCAGCCTGGGCATTCGAGTTTCAAATACTGCAAACGTCTAAACGAATTTCACATGCATCCACACGACGTCACAATCATATTTGATAATATTTTCTTTGAATAAGTCTTATTATTATCCACATATAGTAGTTCTAAGGGTTCAAACTGCGTTGCAGCGCAACATGGATTTAATTCTAGACGTTGCGCTTTATTCCTTGTCGACCCATACATTATTTTCTAAAAAAGAGAACAAATTTTAAAATAAAATCCAATACAACAGCTATATTAAACTTACCCTCATAATTGAATTATAGTCGCTGGGATTTAATGTTAAGGAGGCTGCCGTACGACAGGATCCTTTGCAAAAATATGCGTTGTAACCCGCAGGTCGAATTATCCAATCATCCCATCCGATTTCCGCAAAGGAAACGTATAAGCTTTCTCGGCAACATTCATTTGACCCAGGAGTGCAATTAATCTGCCGTTTGGACCGTCGTGCAACAGGACGACTTTGCGTATGCGTGTGAATAACCAAGAAGGGTTTCAATGAAGGATTGAAGGAGATTGGAGACTTGTAAATATCCATTCCACATGTTTTGCATGCAACGTTTATGGCATGCGTCGGTGAATCCTGATATAACAACCAATTTTTGATAACGTAGGCTACATCCACTCGTATCCAACCCTCTGAAATATATCGATTAGGATTTTGTTTGTGGATAAATGTGGTGCATTACCTGTTAAACCCGTCTCCAATATAGCAATTGGTTTGTTCTTCTGGAAACTTTTATTCGTATCCCAATGGGCAACTTCTGATATAACAAAAGTTTGATTGTGATTATCCAAAACATCAGGTTCTTTATAAAACCATAATTCCACTGAACTCACGTCTGATGCGGCAATATCGTTGGGCATTTGAAATGGAATGCACGCCGATGGATTGCGGATTTTCCGAATGCACTTTGCTTCATCTAAGAACAAAAAGACATTATTTACAATTCTTAAAAATAATGCATCTCGTACTATATATTATTAGATTATTGCTTCATATATGCATATATGGATATACCAAGAAATTCCGAACTATGATCCCAAGAATATCATGAATTCGATATACTTGAGATAATAAATATTTACTCCAAATACGCATAAATGAAGAATAAACATTTCAAAGTATCTTTGCGATGATTATTTATGATTTACCTTCATATGGAAAAATTATAGCTTGCGTTGTTTTTCCATAGAAATCATCGGAATAATGATTATTAACAACGTCATTAATGTCCGCATATTTTTTCGGTATGATGAAATTATTGTCCACGACAGGTTGCGGAAGATGCGGCGTTTCCACATGCGGCTTCTCCTTCAGCCGCAACTTTTTCAGAATCTGATTCTTGATGTACTCAATGCGCAATGCTGTCAGCTCCTGCTCCGTAACACTATAATGTTCCGGTGGGACATTCTCAACTTCTTGATTTGAATCGATGATTGAATACTTTTTGGCGCATCCTGTCGTATTCGTTGAAATCCTGCTGGAGTCAAATATCGCACCCAACACACTTCGCAAATGCCTTCGGTCATTCGCCGTACAAGTCGCGCTCACCGCAAAAATTATAACCGCTAAGGTCATGAACCACGACACCATTTTCAACAATTCTTTTCGCCGTTGCCGCCCGCTACAATGTGCAAACTTTATTCCTTTGGGGTATGCGGTGGCGCAGCACGCCGACACTCGACTCTCGCGTTAATTAAACACAAAAACAACGTTTGAAACCATCCACTGCAACTGTTAAAACGCACTCATTAATGCCCCACTCCACTCTGACTTGTGTATAACATTTCTGTAGTGGATGATTGAACTGAACCTTGAACCTGTATCTCTATCGGAACTAGAATACTTATACAATTTTTATAAGCAATTATCGCATTATTTTAGCTAATAGCGCTCAGGCATCTTTGAAGTTACTATGCATGCGCGCGTTGCGTTCAAATTGAGATTGCCACATTCAAATCAATCAAATCTATGTGCAATACTTGAGTGTGATTAATTACATCCGATTAAAAAATTTATAATGAACTGCGCAGAAATATTCACCAAGCTGATACGCAATTATTCCCGCAATTGCACATCGTGTTCAAATTCTCCCGCATGTTACATAAGTATGTCTCCAAGCAAAGGACAAATTGCTCATTATCAATATTCTTTGATCACGTGCCAATTTCTGTTGAAGATCATGTCACGCAGTCAATGGTCATTGCTCGTTATCCTGTAACAAAATGACCAACAATATTTACGGCTCAAATGCCATCATAAACATAAATCACCGTATTTTTACACTCATTATATAATCTAATAAATATTTATAACATATTTGGCAATCAACTATTACCGATCATGTTTGTTAAAAAGTTGCAATCTCTTAAATGGTCCGGAAACTTAAATTGCTTTAATCTGAACTAAAATTCCGACTGTTATTACTACTGCTCAAGTGCGAAAACATTAAACTTGAATGCGCTCTGAAAGTTTACCGGTCTACGAAATAATAATGTTTGCGACTAACGTCGCAAATTCTCTATCTATTATTTCTTAATAAGAACCGAATTATTGAATTAATGTTGTTTTGCATGATTATAATTTTTGGCATTTAATCGCATTCTAGATAGCGCTATATTTGTTTACTATAAACGGTTAATTTTGCCAAAATAAGATTGGTTTAATTAATTAGGAACGTATCAAGTGCATGATGATGTAAATGCATCTACAAAACAGTAGTATTGTCTCATTAATAAGTAGAATAGGCCTAAGTCGCGTTAACAGACATTTTTTGATTAATTACGCAAGTTGAGTATCCTCCAACATAGCGCAAGATTACTCAACAGTGCAAAGTACAAATCCGGGATCGTCTTGTAACCTTATGCCGATTAATGTGAGTCATTTACAGCCTCTCTTCGAATACCCACCCGCATTTCTTTGCAATCTTTCTAGTTCTATCCTTATCGAAGGAGTACTTTTCTTTCGAATATCAATTTTTGGGTCAATCTGTCTAGTACCCAAACTTCTCTCATATCATAATGTCCGTTAGATTGATTATATCTGAATCATTGAACCTGATTTATAACGGACGAAAGTAGCATTAATAAATTCTCGATTTACTGCTGATTGCATTCGCTGCGGTTAGCGATAACTTTGTGTTAAGTTGCTGTTAATGTTCGCAAATTTCGGCGCTTGCCAGCAAATTTGGAACACACGCGGATATAACAAATCACTCATCACGCACATGTTTACAAATTCCAATCCCAGAAACTGATAAATGATAAAATGTATGTGTGAAGCAGAGAAGAATGCTGGAATCGGAATATTCCTTGATCTATGACCTCTTTCATTTTAATGTTTCAAAGACTGAAATGGCACTCGTGTGTTATTAGTATAGATATGTTCACACTTCTTCAGTTTTTGCAGTTAAACACGTGCATTGGAATACGATTAATCATCGGGAAGAAAACTTAGATCATTGCGCTAAAATCAATGATCAATACGCTAGAATATTGAAACTCGATGCTACACGCGTATCTGCAAAGGTCATCACATGTTTTGGTTCTCAACTCAGTAATTAATAAATGTTGATAATTAATTTTTGAAGTGTGAAAAGCATGACTAATGGCGCAGGCATCTGCAAAAAAATACGTTTTTTATCTAGTTGCTTCACGTTGTTGTTAAAAACTTGGTGTCTTCCATGTCAACATTCAAACCTTTATGAAGAAAAAAGAAAAGCAATAAAACAACATTCGAACACAGGAAAATAATAAAGAAAGTCTTATATTAAAATAATAAACAAACGAACAATGTTTTTAAAGACACGAAATAGAAACAAATACGATTGATTGCTTGACGGAGTAGTCTACCTTTAGTCTCCCAAAGAAAGAATCTTGAACACCTGCGCAACATCACTGAGATTCTGAATTATATTTCGATTTTGATCTTTGAGTTCCATGTCAATTGCAAACTTTCGTCCGCATTGTACGATCGATTTAGGCATTCCTGCCAAAGACGCCACA
Organism: Anaulacaspis nigra; assembly: GCA_030264675.1. Lineage (NCBI taxonomy): Eukaryota > Metazoa > Arthropoda > Insecta > Coleoptera > Staphylinidae > Anaulacaspis > Anaulacaspis nigra. The sequence goes on along the minus strand of JARJDV010006192.1, from coordinate 90,134 downwards.
TGAAAACCATAAGACTTGGGCCAAAGTCCTTGCTCAACTTTGTACAAAAAGATCACGCGTTCATCCTCTTTACCTTCATTCTCCAGCATACAAGTCTAAAAATATTTAGTTATCAAGTATCGTGTGTACAACTAATAATAGAACATGATTACCATGTATCCTAATTGAATGTTTTCATCATGATCGAATTTTTGAACGAGCGAGTGATAATGTGTTGCGAAAACACCGCGACATTTAATATTTGATAACTCGCGCAAATATCCACGTGCTATAGCATTGCCATCGTGAGTCGAAGTTCCTCTGCCCAGCTCATCCAATAACACAAACGAATTCTGGTTGGCGTGTTTTAAGATAGTTGATGCTTCCATCAATTCGACTAAGAAAGTCGATTGTCCTTTCATAATATCATCTTGAGCACCCATTCTCGTAAATATACGATCAATCAAAGATATCTCACATTCTGATGCGGGTACATAACTTCCCTAATTAATTAGCAAAGCAATAAAAAGTTGACAAAACTTTCCTTATGCAAACTTACGATTTGGGCCATAATACTGATTAATACTGTTTGACGCATGAATGTTGATTTACCGCCCATATTAGGACCAGTGAGAATCATAACTGGCTGTTTATTTTCGCCCAAATAAACATCGTTAGGAACAAAATCACATTTCTCGGTGTTAATGCAAGGATGTCTTGCATTCTCCATTTTACAAATTGGCTGAAATTCATTCCAATTGATTTTAAATTCATTAATATCTTATAATAAATACCTTGTCTGAAAACGGATGTACTTTGGGCATACAAATATCATCATTTCGTAAACGCGCATATTCCGCCAAGGCGCATAAACAATCTAAGATCATTACACACAATAGCGATTTCTCCCAATCTTCAACGCGGTCACCAAATTTTTCAAAAATGCGACGATTCAGATCTTGAACAATCTTTGCACGCTCCCCTTCGGCTTTAATCATCTTGGCCAACAAGTTCTTTGTTACTGAAGTAGAGTACCGTTTACATGGCTTTGACCCCTTCCTTGTACCTTCCAACTGATATTCCCTTGTTACTTTATTGCACTTATGCTCGGGGACTTCCAACTGAAAGCGCTTTTTATCATTGCCAAAGTATTTCACTTCGCATTTAAAGAAGTTACACTGTTCATCAAGATAGTCATCCAACTCTTTTTGAATTTCTTTGATAGCATTCTGGGCATCGTCGTATTCTTTGTCTACGCCCTTTCCAGGAATAATGGTACCCTCTTCTTTTGCCTGCTTCTGATCAAACGCGCATTTAAAGAATTTTAAATGCTCTCTGAGATCGACAAACGTACCAACAGGTTCAAATTGGGTTAGTTTTTGTAACAATCGAGATTCACAATCAGCATACATCCCTGTTAACTTTACAATAAGTTCAAACGCTTCCAAGGTACTCATAAGGTCTTGAATTTTCCGCTTGCTGTATGTTTTCGCCTCATAAAGAACTGCACGGCTGTCAGGATGTTCCTCTGCTACACGTGCATTTCCAAATCGATGAATCCTAAGGAGTAAAACATATATTAAACAATCATTACATTATAATGTATACTTCACTCACTTCACAATCTGGCGCTCAATATCGGGTAACTTTGACAATAATTCTCTAGTATTCTTCAATAATTCATAATTGTTGTATAATTCACGAACTGCTCCTTGTCGTTTTTCTATGCCAGTGATGTCACACAACGGTTTGCAGATCCACATTTGAAGTAATCTTAAACAACGATTCATTTTTAAATATTACACAAGTCATTGTTATTTACCTTTTCCCAAATGAAGTGCAACAATAATCCAGAGTTTTCTGCAAAGTACCTTCATTGCCAAGCAGATGTAAATTCTCTAATGAAACATTATCAATGACCATGTACTGCTTGCCTTTCACAGTACTTCCTGGGTTCAAATCAATTGGCACATATTTCTCAAATTTCTTCATTTGCAGCACATGAATATCGAGTAATGATTTCTTAAGATACCAAATACAAGCTCCCAAACTTTTCATGCAGTATGTGAATTCAGTTTTCACAAGTGCTGAAACATGTCAGTCGTTTAAAAATCAAGTTTCACTAAAAATGTAATGTTACTTACAATCAGCAAGCAATTCGTTAAATAACTCAGGCCAACGAATGACTTCTTGAGCGTCTTTGAAATAGTTGCCACGTTTTAACTGATCAACGGTCGCATCAGCATCTAAGAACTGCTTTCCAGGCTTTAAAATTTCTTTCTTAACATCTTTCAAATGAGTGCCAATTATCTCCATAGTATCATTCTTCAATCCACCACGTTCCAATAATATCTAATCCAAATAGACATCAGATGAACAAATATTAAAAATCTATTTTAACTAATAATTACCAGTGCAGGATTATGATGTGCCATCAATGTTAACAGTCGTGAACAACGCAGATCATCATCAAATTCAGCCAAATAAAATACGCCAATAGAAATATCAATGAAGCACACCCCAAAATGTTTACAAGTTCTTGAAGATTCAACCTAAATAATAATTTTATAATACAATATATACATGACCCCATATTTTCCACTAACTTGTTCACAAATAGCAATCATGTATGAGCCCTGTGCTTGCTGTATATCTAAAGTTTGTACACCATGCAAGCAAACCCCTTTCATGGACACTTGGCAAATTTCTCTATTAACAACTTTATCAAATTTGGTTGCCTTAATAGTTTTGCATCTTTCAATCATCATCTCAGGTGTTTCAGTCTGTTCAACGCGAGCTACTTTAAAACCTTGATCACACAAAGATTGAGCCATTCTACCATAAGCAATTTCAGGAAATCCAGAATGTGCAAATGTACCCTACAATTACAACAAATGATCCAAGTTTCACTATGTTGAGAAAGAGATGTACCTTCATATAAGTAAATCCTAAATGCTCCACACCCACTGTTGCATCCATATGATACAATTCATAAAACTTGCCAACTTTGAAAAAAAGAACAGTATCATAATGTTGACTCTTCAACTGCCACCACTGTCTCATTGCAGGAGTCAATGTGTTTAAGTAATCTGCTGGCACATGAAGAGTGGTTGAATCATAATCAGGATCATTTGGTCTTCTCTTGTTGGCATCTCTGATCTTTTTTGGTTGAATAAAGTCCAAGGTTTCATGTAACCACCTAGTTTCATTCTCAACTTCATTCTTAGCAATCTTTAATGGCTTTACATCAGGAACTGTAATGGAACTTTCTTTGCTACTGGAAGTGTCTGAACTAAACGTAAATTGTTGCAATTTTGTTGCTTGCTTGGTTCGGTTATCCTCATGTGTGCTAACAGAATGAGAGCTAGAGACCTTTGGTTTCTTGGGTGTTTGTACAGTATTAACATTTTCACTATCAGAATCACTATCAAAAACTCGGGTACGTTTCTTCTTCGCAGACAGAACTTCATTGTCTGAATCATCTTAATTCAAAACAAAAGCAATCATTATAAACATGAGTTTGGTCCCAGCCACAACTTACACTTACCAGATGGGATGTTTGATATTCTGCTGGTTGGTGTTTTAGCTTGCTTTGGCGATTGAAAATAATTAAAAAGCGTATTGCTTTGTGAATTTCTTTTCGACATGATTCTCTCTATGGCACCCACGAAATAACCACAAATAAGTAAATCCCACTAAATCCCGCCGAACTGCACAAAACACAAGCCGGTAACCTCACATATTGAATCGATGTGTTTACGCTGGCGCGCAAACCAAGGTCAGGCACATTTGGCGGGAAAATAAATTCTTCTACCAGCTAAGCAAAACAAGAATTTCAACCCTATGGGGTCAAAATTCTTCTATTGGAATTCATAAATCACATAATGAATAAACTATGTAAGATAATTTGATAATTCAAATGTTCAAAGTAACAAATCAATTTTGGAAATATATATATATTAATATTTATATATGGATATATGCATTGGTGTATATATTAATTAAAAATAAATCTTATTTATACATCATTCATATTTTGAATCTTCATCTTTGCCTGCAATCCAATCCTCAATTTCGTTAACACTAAAAACAAAACAGTATTTTCATTAACTCATTAATCGAAATGCACGTGTGAATTGCAAAGAGATACTTATTTCTTTAAACAAAATGAAAGACTACTTACGTTCGTGGTACTTTTGTCATATTAACACATCCAGTTTCCGTAATATAGACATCGTCCTCAATGCGAATGCCCCCAAAACCACGGAAACGCTCCAATGCGCTCTTCACGATAAACTTGGCCATTTCGGGATTTGCCAAAGCCTCATCCAGCAACTGCACGCAAACACATTGCAATTAGACGCAGTGCTATTTTTAGCCGAAAATCAATAATTACTCACGGGGTCAATAAAATAGCATCCGGGTTCAATGGTGAGGCACATGCCTTTTTCAAGAATGCGTGACGTACGCAATCGATTAGCGCCCCGTACGGTGGAGCGTGGCGGTGTTGTGGGCAGGTAGCCGCCAACGTCGTGCACATCTAGACCAATCAGATGGCCGAGACCGTGCGGCTGGAAGATAGGGCCTAAATTAGCCGCTACCATATCGTCGACTTCACCTTGCAGAATGCCGCCGGCCTTGAGACCTTCAAGGATTTTGCGGATTGCTAACGAGTGCATGTCGATCCAACCAACCCCCGGCTTGCACGCATTAAATACAGCCATATTTGCATCGTACACAATCCGATAGATCAATTTCTGGTCGTCAGTGAACTTCCCACTGACCGGGAACGAACAGGTGATATCGGCCGCGTATCCATAATAATTGGCGCCCATGTCGAATAAGCTTAAACGTTTAATAATAAAAGAAAATGCACTTATAATGAGGGATAATAATAGCGTTCATTACCAAGTCTCATTTGGCTTAATTTGCCTGTCGTTTGGGCAACCAGCGTGTCCGTAATGCAAGACGGCACCATTTGCACCGGAACCGCAGATGCACGTGTAGGAAACAAATCGACAACCACCCACGCGGTAGCAATAATCCAAAAAGACCGACTCGCATTGGAACTCGCTGAGACCAGCTTTGGCGTAACGCATCACCTTCCTGTGCGCGGCGGACGACACCTCCGTCACGTATTTCATCACCGCCAGCTCATAATCGGTTTTAATTACACGCCTGTAACAAGATGCGCATTCATATACAAGTGGATCTCCTAACATGCTGTCACAATTATCTTACAAGTCTGCAATTTCCACAAAAAGCTTCTTATTATCCACGGTAAACCTGCAAAATGAATATTCACAATTACATGGTTCCTTGCATAATAGCAACGCATACTTCTCAATGCCTGGAAACGTTGCCTCCTTGGAGGTCAGCCCACTATCCGTGTTCACACCACTCTGCAAATGAATAAACATTAATGCTAATTGTGTCAACGGCACGTCATTTGCATTAATTTACCAACGTGAGGAGTGACTCGGTGTTCAGGTTGCCCAAAACACTTGCAATCTGCAATTAAAATCGACACTACTTAAAATACTATTCGAGAACATTACGAAAGGACGTCATTTACATCATCCACATAGTTCACGACGTCAATCTGATACTTCTGCTTGAAGTCATCCAACGACAACAAAGGTCCCATCCATACGGCATATGAATCCGGGAGTTTCGGCACGAATAGATAGGATTTGCCATCGGATACGTCGATGGCACCATAGCAACCGGCTTCGAGCGCGCCAAACGCCCACATAAAGTACGATTCCTGGAAAATAAAGCAGGCACACACATATATCACACTCGCATCATGTATGCAAATACTGTAAGTGAAAGATAGCCGAATACGGCGTGATCGTTCGAGTGAAAGATGCTTGAATTTGCTTACATTGAACTAGTTTTGTGCTTCGTTTGCCTACGCGACGGACGCACAATCACAATAGCCGACCACACACAAGTCGCTTGTTATTGTTGATACATATTTTTTGCACTCGTAATTTTCGTTTGACCCACTTCGCCGAATAATTTCAACAACACGCCGCGGCTCAGCCGCCGCTCATTGTTTGTCGTGACATGTACATTGCGCACATATCTGGAGTGTAATTGAATGTTGAAAAATTTGTTTAAATTTCCAATTCAAGCGCTCGCTCTAACACACTTCACATGCCAAAATAGCACAACAGTTAGACGACGGTGTAATTGCAATGACATGTTCGTCCTGCTTGTTGTTGCGAATTTCATAGAGAATCGTGCGAAGTTGTGCGCACCATTAATTGCAATTTTACAATCATAGTTCACACGCAACTGGCAATTGTAATTTTCCATCGTTACTCTTGGGGCATAAAGTGTTTACTGCGCATTTCCTGCTAAAGACTTTAATGTTTCAGACTTTACGCACAATTGTTTGTGCAAGTTTCTTCTTGCGCCAAAGCATCAAAACAAATCGTTGATTTGATTGCGTATACATTCACCGAACGCGAAAGAAACTCACGGCAAATTAATTAAATTTGCCACTGGCGAAATATATTCAGTCCATAAAGAATTACCTAATTTGCGAAACTTTCTAGTCTAGTAAATAAACACAATCCGTGCCAATGCGGAGCGAGCGAGCGAGCGCACGCGGCCAACCATCCATCGAGCGGAAAGCAAAGAATCCAGACACAACGACGGTTCGGTGATTGTTGTTTTGGGAGAGTTTTAGCGTTCTTTCGTTCGCCGATTATGTTGTCAGTGTTCGTTGCCTCTCTCTTTGAAATTCTCAGCGCGCCCACGTTTGATTCGATTTGCTCATTCACAAACACCTCTCGATTGTTTATCGTTCTTCATTTCGACTGCTTGACCTGACTTCTTATCCGGACTCGCATCAATTATGTATGCGTGTTCTTATTATGTACACATATTATTGATTGAACAGCGAGTCAATACAACATTTACCCGCGCCGTATATAAAGCTCACGTAGTCCGTGTTGGCGTAAATAAAGCAGCAGTAGATCTAGTTAATTTAATGTTCGTGTGGTACGAATGTTTTTCTTTTTCGCTCATGAATACACCTATCGTAAACTCTAATGTGTAGTCTCTTGCAATCATCATAATACCTACTACACATAATCATTGGCCATGGGTTGTAAAAACTGGGTTGCAACACCCAATGATTGTTTTTGAATCGTATGAATTAATCATTTCGCCCGACGCGCGTAAATTGACAGTAGAAAAAAATTGTGAAATTTCAAAGCCTATTAAGTGCAATGATTCATGCAGTCAACGCAAACGATTTTAATTCTTTTGCACAGCCAAGAACAAACAAGAGCCATCCAGCCAGCTCCATTGCTCGTTCGTTGGAATGTGTTTTCGAACAGTTATAAGCGCGCACGGTGAGGTCAATTACATTGAAATGCCAGTAAACAACAAAAATACCATTGTAAACAAACAACAAATAAGCATTAAGCAAAGACTACTTTTCCACTGGTAATTCCGATCAATGATAGAGCACGTACGCCGATCGTCTACAATTCTACTACGTATTGAAGCACTCATTCATTGTCCTAATGAGGTGCTGCGTTCGACAATGTAAGAATAGAAAAAAGGTAATAAATAGCCGCCTAAATTGTGGGCAAAATTATTGTGACACGTCTGCGTTTAAAATTAAACAAGTGCGCAAAGAGCGTGGAAAAATACAAGCGAACGCAGAGATTGGGGACATCCTTGTCGCAATATTAGCGCGACGTTAATTCGAAAATATATTGAATCAACGAATAATCTTGGACGACGACTCGATCAGGAAGTCGTGAATAAAGTAAATATTAAGCAGGCAGCGCGTGTGTATAATTTATTGATTCAGCTGATCGACGACTCATCGGTGTCGCCTGCGTATTACGTGTGCCCAAAAAATATGTAAAATCTCGGTGACCATGCATCTTGTGACCCAAAAAAGTAACTCGAAACAATACTCACTTGCCGAAACACATTGTAAGTCGTATCCGTATCGTTGAAAGGCACCTCATCGCCGCCCTGAAGGACAACCACCGATTTATTGATATTCTTGCTACGAAGACGCTCCACGAGCCGCTTGCGATTCAGCGCAAAGAGTTCCAAAGGCACTTCGTGCGTTTTAGCACCCAAGGATAATTTTCCGCTGCAAAATAGAAATGAATAAATGAGTAAACAATCAATCATGTATTCACTTACTGTATTTGCGTGCACAAAAGAGAAAAACATTCTTAACATCATCATCAACAACAACAACAACAACAAACAACAACAACATCTAATTGAAATCGGTTGGCATACTGCTCGTTGTTTGTAAACAAAGCATTCCACATCATGGTGTGCGTAAATGCGTGGCGTGTTCGTCTTTGCATGCCTCCAACGACGAGACAGCGAGGAACAACAACAATTCCTCGCATCCTACATCCCAGAATCGCAATGTAATTGTGTTTGCGCTCGGCGCACAACAGAAACATAAAACGTGGACGAGAGAGGCCCAAGCAGGCGTGTAAAAAGCATGAGGAAACACGGTGGCTAGGTAAATGAACTCGCCGCGCGCACATTGCGCAATTCGAATTGTACGCCGCGAGAGAGAGGCTTAAATCCGCGGCAGCAGGTCGACCAACTCGCGCACGGTTCGCAAAAGGAGGCGCAAATAATTGAATGCGCATTCGGCAGGCGAGCGGATACAGATCGCCGGCGACGGCGGCGACGGCAGCGGCGCATCTTTACGTCATTCGCGACGCAACAGTCCAAAAGCCACACGCATAAATACATAAACAAACGTACGCTCGCGAAACGCTGCAAAGAAACAGGAGCGTCTTCATAACGAATGGCGTTGTTTAACTTTAACGTTAATGCTGTTATTTTGTTAGTTTTACGCGCTTAGAAAAATTAGCACAACCAACTTAAACAAAGGCACCTACGGACGCGTATCATGAACATGACAGTTCGAGGCTAGCTATTCGCTCGGCCGTGCCCATAATCGTCCAGTTCGCAAAACTAGCCGAAATGTGAGAAAGGTCATTTATGCCAATTTCGCGCGCACATTGTGCGCCCGTCTACGCGAATTATCCACATTTCGCGTGGTCGGAATAAATAATAATAATCATACATCAGCGTTATTCATTCATAATTGTTGTGTGAATTGTTGCATGACAATATCAATTTTGCTGTTGTAATTAAAGCAATTAATCAAGTTGTGCGCGCGCACTGCCGAGGAAACGGGAATCGAATGTTGTGTTTGTGTGTGTGCGCGCGCGTACAATTCGCAACAAACTCGTCAAGGATGACAGCCCGAAACTGTCATTTATCATACAAGGCTTCGTTTGTTTTTTTAATTATTAGTATTGAATAGATCAATAGTTCAATAGAGCATTTTCATCCAGCACCGGACTCATTATTACAGCGCTCATCATTGGCATAAGAAAACAATTTCCTCACTTTAATTTCAAACAAGATTTGTGCGCTACGCACCCTAGTTGATATCAGGTTTTAATGAGCCTGCGTAATTAATACGAACCTGTCTAATCCTTTTTCTACATGCGTGAGAAAAGAAAGTGTACTTTGTACCCCCATGGAGAGACTGTTAAATTATAATCGTGTGTAGATGTAGCGATGCTGTATAAATACAATGGAGCGAGTGCGCAAGCAGGGAACAAATTTAATTTTAGCATCATGTTATTCATGGCTTGCTGCGCCTTCATTGCGTCTGCATCTCCATGTGTGTATGTATGTTGTTTCTGAACTTTAGCCAAAAACCAAACAAAACTATGTCTGTGCACACACGAGCACACAACTGGCATTTGTGTGCTCGTATTGCACATTGCTGTAATTGCTCATCATCCGTCGTGTTTATCTTTGCTAGTGGTATTCTTGGAAGTACGCAGCCAAAGTCTTAACCGAGTAGTGGCTGCGCGCCTATGCTCAAAAAGTTAAATTTGACTCATTCAGATAGAACGACACACGTTGATTGCATTTTTTCGAAATGTGTCTATGTCGGTCGACTCGAAATAAAATGAGGCTAGATGATATTAATTATATACACACATATCATGTAATACGTGTTTTATTTTAAGACACACATCATGTACGTGCGTTATCGTCCGTTTTTTTCTATTTAGTTAAAACGAAAGTCGAACGGAATATTTTCAATCAAATGTGGTCATCATTGATTTTTACAGTAATTCAACATGTTGTAGATATGTTTGCTTACAACACATTTCAAATCGAAGAAAATAACTGAATCATTATAATTCTACAAAAATGGCAGAAAACAATTTAAAAATTTCTGTAAATTTCTCGGAATCAACATGTCGAAACATTCCATATAGGCAAATCATAATTGTGGTTGATTGGATGATTATCAACGGTCAAATTGTATTTGAAAACACGATTTAACCGAGTCCATGTTTGAGAATGTCATTAATAATATGATAAGAAGATGGAAAGTTACAGTAGCTCAAACTCCAATAAAACCAATAGAAAATGATAATAAAATATCTTAAAACACAGGATGTTTAATCAGCTGTAAATATTCCGATACGAAATAGATAATTCCCTATGAGAATCATACGTCTTTTCCACCTTGTATGCAAATATTCAACATTGCAGCATGCATACATATTATTGATGTTATTTGCGGATATTGTAGTGAACGTTCGTTGTATGGCTCATAAACATGATAAAACATACATCTAATAATATCGAGTACACTAAAAATACTTATTTGCTTGTTCGCTGTTTGTTGCGATTCAGTAAATACGCTTATTAAGTGTGTCACTAAGATTGTCATTAACGCTCATCATGGATGGAATATTTCACAAAAAAACAAGCAAAGCAAATACTTTTACAGATCAATATTTATAAGATTATGAATTATATAAAGTTCATTATTATATACCGTTTACGATAAAGTTATTTACAAATTGAACCAACAATAATATAATTCATCAAACATTTCACTTTCTAAATTTATATAACGCGAAAAAAATCCCGAAACTAAACGAGGAAATTTATGATAACATTGTCAGAGTTTTTTAACCCACGGAAATTGATCAATTGTATTTTGAAATCTCTATAAACAATAGCTCCAACTACTACGCTAACAAAGCTACGATGACACTTAAATAAATTTCGATAGTATTCGACAAAAGTCAAGGTCGGCAACTTGACAAAAATCCTCCCAACAAAATATTCTATGAAAACGAACACGATGACATATATTAAGTTGTATCTCTATTTGCATAACAAAGTGTGATAATTGTAAAATCCCCACATACGCGCGTGTATGAATCACATGTTTAGGTAAATTGCAAAATTCAATAGAAACCGTATAATCAAGAAGCTGCTACAGAGAAGAAATTGAAGCAAGTCACTGTTTAATTAAGCAATCAATGAGTAATTATTCCACATTAGAGAAATGTATGTAGTTGACTTGTAATTAAGGAGGACTACTAACGTGCTACTTACTTTTTAATTGTGCGTTTCGTTCGTATAAATTGTTCACACACACTCGTGTATAAATTATGATTATATGTATTGTATTGTATTATCATTGTTCATTGTATTTCAAGTCGTATCTGGTCATACTTGAATTTTTTTATACAAACGCGTGTGCTGAATTAAATTTATCAATATTTAAAGAATTCATTCAATATCAAGGTTAATATAATGCTAAATTTACTTAAAAGACATAAATATTCTTTTTTGCATCTGTTTCTAAGAAAATTAAAATTTCACGTGCTCCTTTATATGTCATCTGAATGAATATTCAAATAAATGTGAATATAAATTATCGTTAAATTGTGCGTATAATATTTAAAAGCCATTTTCGATTACGTATCTCCATCATCGCCGTCCTTCAACTTTCCGATGAACTTTGAAAATCCCCGAAAAAAAGCGTATGCACATTATTCGTTCAATCATTTTTCCATTTTTTTACGTTCACGTCACGTCAGTATCGAAGTTGAATGAATTAAACAATTTCTATGTGTTTTGCAATGTTTAATTTTTGATTCGATAACGATGCGAATGATGATGTCGACTGTGAAAAGTGATAGTAAATGTTAAGCAACAATTCAGCAACAAATTTTAACCCATAGATTAACCTTTTATCCGCGACCAACTCAGCATAATTACTTTTTATCAGAATATTGAAGCAGAGTTGCTTTGACTTTTCGCGCGTGAAAAATGTTAATAGCGCTAATCACATATGTAAATCAATAAATTTATTGCGTTTTCTTGATCAAACATAAAATCAAGTGTAAAGTTCATTATTATATTACGAGTCAATCGAGTAATAAAACAAACAATTATTTGTTTAAACACGCATATATTGAATGCGCGCACATAGCGAGAGCGCTGTTTGTATTTTGCACTCACTTATGCATAAGTAAACGACAGTTCAATGATTTTAATGCGAAACAAGAATCAAGTTGTTGTCCGATCATGAATCGCAAAAAACTGGTTCGTACTGCGCGTCTAATCCCAATGAATCAATGAATAACACAAAAAATGCCAACAGTTTTATACAGCGCGTCTCGTATATTTAAATGCTCACAATTCAATTTTACGGGTGGCCTTTGCAAATTCAATTGGGGAATTGTCTGTAGATGTATGACAAAAAAACACATCATCTTATTTGCATATCAAACATGGCATTGTCACTCTCGGCGTGTCCGTTCCTACGTATTTTGTTAATGCGTAATAATCACAAATGTTCAATCGTAAATTGTAATGCTCGTAATAAATAATAATTATATACGTCTTCTCATTGTTTTGCCTTATCCATTTATATAAGCGCTGCAGCAACACACTACAATCTAACAACCTCCGTTTTTATATGTTTTCCTCTACCAAGTATAACAAAGATAGAATTTATTCTCTTATGCAAAATTCCAAAGATACTCTTGCAAAAATTTATTTACTACTTGATAGATACGCAACAAAGAATGACAAGCAAAGCAAGGCAGTCAGCCAAGCAAAAACTTCTTTATCGATTGTTTGCATACAAACGAGTGGCAATTTTTTCTTACTTCTTCTGGTGACTTAAAGTGCGGAAATACACTGAAAGAAAGTTAAGATAATGACAAGTGTCTCATGACTTTATTTCTCGCCGTTACGTAAAGCGTTTCACATTTCTCCAAAGTGAATTTTATGTAACAATTTCTCTACTGTTCTCATGCAAACAAGAAAAAAAATTAATTTTGTCAAGTGAACTAACTAACTAACTCACACACAAACACACCACGAAGCCAAGCATTCAAGTATTTCTTTCTTCGAAAGAATATAAATAGCGCGCTTCGTATTTTCAACCTCGAATAACCTATTTTAATTAATCGATAAAATTAATCTCTCTCTCTCTATTCTAAATAATATCCTAATAATACCTGACTCATAGTCATTAAACTGGCCGGACAGCCAACAATAAATAAAAGTTATTTGTAACACAATTAAACGTCAAATCGATAAACTCTCGTGAGTCCTGCAATGAGAAGAATTCAACGTACGCACACATAAAAATATCTTTCAAGGTTGAAACTCACCTTTAAAAATAAAAGACCTATCATAGTTTCTACGGACGCACAATGTGTATGAAACAGATTTATGATTTAACCTGATTTTATACGGAGAGTTTAAGACATTGACTTGGATTCGAATTGAGTCAGCGCCAATGTCCTTACGATTTACACCACTTTGCGTCGCCACACAAAGCAATAAATAAAAATAGAGCGACCGCGCGAGAGTCTAGCGTAATAATTTAACAATTTAGCACGACTTGGGACTTTGTTCAGCGAATGTAATTTGAATTGAAATTGTGTAATTGAGTTTTAATCATAAAATCAATAAGTATCCTAGTGAGCGCAGTGTGTTGTAGTGCTTTTAAAGTACTTACGCGCGTAAAATTTTAAACAAGTCGTAAATAAAATTGATTGTATATATGTATGTAGTGCAAAATCCATTAAATTTTAAATTCAATTATTTCGCCAAGGTTCCCTACACGTGCACTTAGTTAGACAAAAAATACGTATCCTTCAAATGTTAAAATCTCAATTAAATTTATGAAAGTCGAAAAATGAAATTCATAATGCCAACCCGCAACCGACATACCGCAAATGTAATCGTCATTTCAATAATTCCACTGATAAAGTCAGCGATTACAACAAATTGCATTAAACAATCAACACACGCGTGCTTTCATTAAATATTAAATGACATTATCGGATGTGATTTGAATGCAAATCGCAAATCTATATAAAGCGAAAAACCTTCAAAATTTTTCTTAAGAATGTAATTCAAGAACGCGTTCGTTCAGTTATTGATTGCTTGCATATTGCATTCATTGCAAATTACATCGTTTGCAGCGACAGCGACAACCACCAGCCTTAAACACGCTACGAGCACGATCAATCAATTAATCAATAAGGAACATAAATAAATGTATAACAACGCCGCGCGCCGCGGCGTACATTCATTCGTACCCCAATTGGCAATAAATATAATAGCTACAAACTATCATCGCAGCAGAGACATTACATTGCTCAAAAGTTTATACTGCCGATTTGAATTGTGAACTCGCGATTCGTGTCTTGATTCGACTTGACAATGAGAATAAAGGACGAGGAGTTCAACTATTTCTATGTAATAAAGTAGGACGTCATCCATTAACTGCACTCCTAATATAGACTACGTACATTCCAACTCAAAATAAATAATTATCACCTGCTAACGATTAAACTCATCAACGTTCAGTGTCATTCACGTAATAATACTCCGTTTGAAATTATTTTACGACCCTTCGTTATTCGTAGAAAAACAGAGCTAGATCAAAATAAAAATAGGAAAACGTATGATGCAACCGTAAATAATAGATTATTAAGTGCACGAATATTTGAAGCACGCTGCAATAAGGAAATGAACCGAACGCACACCGGAAATTGCTCGGTGCTAAGTATCCTCCATTCGGTTGACGCGCGAGCACGCGAATGCGGAGGAAGCGCACAAAAACTAATGCTAATTAAATACATATATTCATAGTTTTGTTAATTAGTATTAATAATGATTTCATTAATGCGTTATAAAATTTTAAGTGTCTTGTCTTGTCTTGTTGTACGCCACAAACTAGATATGTGATATTTATTTACATACGACAATAAGTAATTCATAAAATATTTGAAAAATTTAAATTCGAATTTTACGAGCGATAAATTATGCTCGTAAGCGCGTAACTAAATTATAATTTACTACCATTATGTTTTTATTACCGTAACTGTTAGAAAACTGCCTCAGTCAATAATTTGGAAAATTTCCTCCACGAATAATTTTCTTCTATGTAATTAAATCTCTTTATTTATACCCAACCGTTGTTTAACGATTGGATCACTATATTTGTGAATTGGCTAATAATGGCATTCGAGAGTCATGATTTTGGCTCTCTATGTGCAAATAAATTTTAAAGTCCTAATCAAAGCAAGCTCTGAATTAAATTCACAAACACAAGGCATTCATACATACGTACTACGCTTAATTTTACTATCATATCCGACGCAGAAAAAAATCAATTTACAGCCACGCATGACAAACGCACGAATTTGTTCATTGAACTCGTTCATTGACTCGGCAATGTAAAGATAATCTGCGTGTGTTGGCGAATTACGCATCTCGTACACGCATGTAATAAACGCGTTAAATTGACACGTACGTATAAATACGGAACAGATGCGTCCCATTCTACACCATTGCCGAAATGAAATGAAAATGTAAATAAATATGCGCGCGCGAGAGGCGGCAAATTTATCATTTTGCGCGCAATGTTAGTGACCTGCCTTCCGTTCCACTTCTCCATTCTACTCAATTAAATTTAATTTTTATTGTATCGTTAAACAATTCATTTATGAAAAGTATCGATTCTCGTCGCTCAAGTTATGAATTAAAAAACGACGACTATACCTTACACATATGAATTATAGCCGGACTTCGAGCAAAGCAACAGACGACCAACTACTACAGTTTGATGCGCATGTAAATTCATTGTAATTGTGTTTGGGTCGTGCTCACCAAGCGTGGTTGTCTTCACGGTTTGGCGGTTCAAGGTATATTTTTGAACTTGAAGCAACAGCAGCAGCAGAAAGCACACACAACAACAACAGCGCATGCCCGCTTACCTGATGTCGGTAAACCGCGTTATAAAATTCCATTTGGCCACAAACGAAGAGCCGAGGCAAGAGACCATAATGTATGCGCGCTATGTACATAGACAAACTCGTAGACAGGATGCATATTCAAAACAATCACAACCGCAAACGTAATTCAACAACAGGTTATTCATACCTATTAAGTATTTGGCTTCATGGATACTTTACATCCACTTCCACGTACATTATGATAATCTATTAGGTCGCATCATAATCATAAAATAAAAGCCTCGTAATCGACGTAGACGGTAATATTTTTGATAACTTTCTCAAGCGAATCATTAATGTTAATTCGAAACGTCAATAATACAACTATCCAAAGTAAATTACTAACGATTAATAGTCTAGTGTAATGAATAAAATGATAAGAGGTAATTGCGAAATCAAGAAGAAAGCACATTAAACTGCGCAATCAGTTCACTTATCTCATATCACTCAACATAGTGGCACTTTGATATTAAGTGACGTTCGCATTCAATTGAAACAAAGTTGCTAATATTTGTAATATGATACCCGTTAATGATAACGCGCAGTAGTAATATAAAAATATTCATTTATAACCGCTGATAATTCACCAATAATTTCAATGCAAGTCTATTTTTAATATTATAAGCGTAAATATTGTATTTAAAAAATATGTATCACTTGTAGTATAAATGCGATAAATAATTACCAAAAAGTAATTATCAAACCTATCCTAACTAATTTAATATTGAAAAAAAAATCTAGCACATTAGTATATTGTATTGGGAAATGAATAATGTAATTAAAGATTGCATCATTCTCTAATCAACTTCATCATGCTGTAACAGCTATTTTAATTATTGTAAATTTTTCTAAGCATGATCACCAAAAAAAAATTGAGCACACATAGCAACAATTTATTGAGACTACAATCATCGCCAAATTTTTTGCGTCCGCAATTAAACAATTCCCCGACCTTCGCACCGTAACAGTTCATTGCACAATGCGCCTAAAAACCCACGAAATATTGTTGTTTTTATTCGAGTGTTTATTGAAAAACAAATTAAAGGAAAATTTTCGATGCTTTATCATCAGCACCACTCACTCACAGTGCAAAAATGACTGTGCAAAATTTAAAGAATCAATCGAAAACAAAGCTTAGCCATTATGCAATCAGTAGGTGCACAAATATTATCGACTTTTGCATTGAATAGACGCATAACATATTTGTAAATAAATTCGTACGTACGAAAACGGTGGGATATCGTTCGCTTTTGCGTCAATTGATTCGCGCTTTATACCAACAAATACGATAACTGCCTGCCGTTGGCGCTATCGTATTATTTACAGACTTACGTGCACTCCAAATTGATATTAATAAATAAGTAAACACCCAGTGTACATAAACAAAATATGTACATATGCAATGTACGAGGCATACACGTTAATTACGCGCTTATCACCAGAAATTTATGATCGATCGCGCCATAAATATTTGCATGGACAGCGATTTATGCAATCTGTGCCAATATTTTAATCCATTACAATGTGTTACTTAGTACATCATTCAATGACTAAAAATAAAAACGAAATTACTTAATTGTTAATATGAAAAATATTATTCGTAAATTGACAAAGGCAAGGCAAATCAACAAAAAATATCTGCCTCATAACCGACTAAACTTTGTACCCTCTTGGCTAAAAATAAATGTTAATTTTTTATCACTCCTGCCGCATGTATTTGCATTTATACTTGGCAGTCACGTATGACTACAACCGCCTGCTTCATTATCATGTTTTCAGGCAAATTGCTTCGGCATTTGCGAGGTGAAAAATAATTGTATACAAATAACCAGCACGTGGCAATTAATTAACGTCGTTGCTTGCTATCAAATTGCAACGCGAAGAATGCGCCAAAAATATTAAATTAATCATTAATTTCACGTGTCAATAACTACAATGTAAACAAACACGTGATGCGCAGTGTTAACAAGTCGTCTTGTACGCCAGAATAAACGTCATCTCAATTAAATATCTTTGCGTCATAAAATGTTTACGAAACTGCAGAGAAAAAAAGTATGACGACAAATCGCCGCTGGATAAAACACACATACACGCCATCATCGACTTAGTTATATCACAAATGACATTAAGAGGAGCGCTAAAAAAAAGCTAAAAAACCATTCAAGTTATTTACGAATCAATCTCGTTCTAGATCTCTATGTGGTTTAGTGACACACGACGATTCGAGCAAAGATAGGATAGAGTGCGCGAGAGCTGTGTGTTTGTATGTGCATGCTGTAAAACCAGAAATAGACTTTTGACGATTTTTATCCGCAATAATGCAAAAATACGCTCCACGTGTAAATGTTTTGTAAACAATTGCGACGTACGTTTGCCGCACCGTTCGCTCGCATAGGTGTATTAAGTATACTGCATGTAACCACGTTAATTTCATATCAATGAAGTGGGAGTTTTGCGTTGTAGTTTTTTTATATCGACTATATTTCTGGTTGCACGTTGCGTCGCGTCGTTGGTTGTAAAATTAAAGCGCACTTGAGAACGTTCATAAAAAAATACAAGTCTAGATTAAACTCGATAAACGTGTACATACATAAAATCGATTCGATGTAAGTTTGCACCCGAATATCAACAAATGTTATGCAAGCGACTTGTAATTACGCGTAGTTTTGCCTGACGCGAGGCGCTAATACGAGCCTGAGGCATTTTCGCAGGACTTCATCATCGTTGCTTTTTGCGAATTTATACGCGGCCTTGGCTCGTGATAAGAGCGCAAATTGCTCGTAAATTGCGCGCATTCGTCCATTTTACTTTCATTTACTACTTACGCCAACAAACAAGCAGTACGCATATTACTTTCCCAAGTCGTCTACTTTGTTTGCACGCGACTTTTCCCAATTGTCATTATTCACACTGGAAAAAATATTACCGCGGCTATTTTTAATTTTTTAAAAACAAGTACAACAACAATAACAAATTTTTTATGGAAATCTCTTCAACAATGACGCACTTGTTAAACAACAGCAATAACAACACGGAAAAAAAACACAAAAACCCATCATGAGTGACTGTCTGCCTGCTTAACAACATTGCTCGATGATGTGCACGCAGCTGTCATGATATTTCTGTCGGGTTATTTTTAAGGCTAACGGGATATCTGGAAGTGGACGAAAGACAATAATAACATTGGGTATCCTAGTACTGCTACTTCACGGATTGTTGATGGGAATCAGCAGTTGTTGAAACTGCGATAAACATTAACATTTCGGCAAGTTTTTATAAGAAATGAAAAACAAAATGTTTATTTCACGTTCATCACGCAAATATTAATTTTTATATAACAGAACACATGTTTGCTCCAAAATATTCGTGAACAAAATGTTGTTGTGTCCCATCTATTATTATACGTTTGCATTGAACTGGCAAAATTGGTTCGTTCAATCGAACAACAACAGGGACGACGACGACGACAACTTACTTAAATCGAACAGAAGAGAATCACAAAAATTATGCTACAACCTAATAAAACTGCTCTTAAACATCTAAACAACAAACGCACACGCAGCGGCGGTTTGCTCTTGCTTCTTCATTTACTAGAACGTAATTCAACAAATTGTTATTTAATTAAAACGTAAAATTCACTTATTAGTTTATACGTACGTATATATCACAAAAATGAAACATTTTTTCCTGCATTCATTTCTTTCTCTACTTCATGCCCAACTCGTTTGCTTTCGCATCAGTTGTTTCATTATTCTACAACTTCTGTTGATCTCAATCTCAATCCAAAATTTCAATTATGTAATTAAATTTTATGCCTAGCTAACAACAAGTTCCGGCACAATGCCGGAACATTTCTGATATTCTCTAAATAGTAGTAGTCAAAGTCAATTTTCTGTGTGTGAAATTAGTATTAGTCGCTCTTGTATAAAAAGTTGGAATATCTAAATTCTACGTCTTCTTGTTTTGATAAAATTCTCTATTTATTTGCATGTTTGTTGAAGACACACATACTTGTATATAGAAAGTTGATAAAATTCAGTCAAGAGACAAGACTGCTTGTTGTTATTATTTTTGTTGAGCTGAGAAAATATTCAATATTATTTTATTCACATCGAGATGGCCAAAATCTTTTGAAATATGTCTACGAATTAAATTTAACGTCTCCACTTTCAATTACAAACTTTTCCATCATCATCATCGGCAATCTCAGGTTATTCGAGCGTCTGAATTTTTCTATTATTTTTGCTTTTCTGAACATTTTTTTATTAAATTAACTTAGAAGTAATTAGTTTTACAAATCACAGTTACGGAGCTGAACAGAGCAGGGGTAATTTCCTGCATACAAAAAAAAAAGACAAAAATGTGTGCCATTTACGGAACAAAATAATAAAGTTTCTGCAAACGTTTCTGCTTTGATGTGCTGGCACACATTTCAATTACTCCGCTCGTTCTCCTCGATTTTTTTCTACTTTGCAAAATTTCGCGGAATCCGCCATTTTCTATGTAGTGCGCGCACCCGCTGTCAACAATTCCGGATATAAATAAGCGTATATTCTCGAAGGATGTACACACATCGACCAAACACAACATGACACGACGCATAAACATTGCGCCTACTTCGCCCAACAATTTTTGCGTGTATATACAATGATATCAACAAATTTCAATATGCTCAGTGTCGTCGTGCTGTTGCAATCCTTCAAATGTTTAGAAAATATCCGAAATCCTCTCTCGGCCTTAGCGCAGCACATTTCTTCTCGTTTTTTATCTTTCTTGTATTATTTATAAAAATTAAACTGTAATAATATACAAATATGACTAATCATCGTTTTCAAAAAGGAACATTACTCTCTTATATTTCTTCATCATTGCTATCTATTTACTATCTAGTCTTCCGCATCATCACATCTTTCTTATCGCTCTCGCACAACTAGCAGAGTCCTTCAATCACGCGCGCTTCTTTATGCAAACTAAAAATAAATAATAATTGTCAATAATGAGGATTGCGCGCCTCTGTTTGGGGCGCAATAATTCAGACACTTCACCGAGTCAAAAGTCTGCGTCACACAGGTGATATTATTGTTATTATGTAACGCGCTGTGTCTATCTAGTTCTCCTGCGTGCAGAGACGCAGCACAGGGCTGGAATCTTCATCAGATTCGTAGTAGTATTGTTGCTTGCTGGGCGTAAAACCCAATTGTACTCGGCGCACCGCCTCGTTGACAAGACTACCGTCCTTGAGCAGTCGCTGCAGGAGTTCGTAGGGATCCTCGTCGAGGTCGTTCGACGACTTGTGTCGCATCTTTCGCGCGCAACTCGACGGTTCCATGATGCTACCATCGCACGACCGCACACTGTACGGTGAATTGCGCAGGAATTTTTTCGGATAGCGTCGATATGGCATCTTCAGCGAGCTCGCCGATATGCGCAAATTCTCTTTGATCTCCAGCACAAGGCCCTCTACGTCTTTGGAGCTGATATTGAATTCCGGCTGGCGGATGGGCGCCATCGCCGTCGTTGAGTGCATGTTTGCCGATGGCATTCTCTTTACGCACAACGCGATTACTTCTGTCGTTCAGTATCACACAACACGATCAAGCCTGCTTTGCTTGTTGTTCACGCGTCACGTCCGCCAATGGATCAAACACTTGTTTGTTGTTGTCGTGGCGACGCCGGGTCGGACTTGTTTATTATTGTTGATGCTGTTTTGTTATGAACGGAATTTTCTGCGTACGCGCAGCCCAGTGCGCACTCAATCGGAGTAGCCGAACGTTTACGAACGAATTCGCGCGCTGTGTTCGACAGGATGTGTACACACTCAAATGAGATGCGTCGCTGTATACGTGCTTTGTTTTGATGTGATTATTATGCTTTTGCTCGGCTGGTCCAAACGGGGGGAGCGAGCACGTCCACACCAAGCAGCGAATCGCTATTAACTGAGCGCGCCGATTGCGCTGTGCGGCCTACGAAGCCTGCTGCTGCTAGGCCGAATGACGTCGTCGACCGTCGACGGTATGCTTGGATTGTTTGGGTGCCGCACGGCCAGCCGGGAGCGCGCTACATCTCGACCGTTTTATGCTTTCACAACACAACACACAACATCACATGGCGAACGCATTCACTACAAATTGCGAATATTCGTGCTGTGCGCGCGTATATGCAAAAACCGCCAGGCGAATGGGTCAAATGCTTCCGTGATCAATCGATGCACGCCCGCCTGAGAAACAAAAGCGCGCGCGCACGGTGCCCACCATAACGTTGCGATTTTATATATGATATGGCCCCCGTATGCATGAATTTGCACCGAGAGAAGTTATTTTTAGCGGGCGAGCAAGCAGGCGAGCGAGTGTTGAGCGCTTAGAATGATTGCACAACAAGCATACGCTGTTGCATGTGATGTGGCCGCTGCCGCCGCCTCCGTTCTGCCAACTTGTAATACGATGATGCTGATTCCGCAGCATCTATAGAAATCCGCGTGACTCGCTCGCCGTATACTACTACGCGCTTACTGCATAATAATAATAATGCATTTTCATCATCATCAGCAGCAGCGGCAGCAGCAGCAACAAGCATGCTGTTGCGGATCGTTACGAACACGAATGAGTGATTTGCGCGCAGAATTTACCGTACGTTATTATATGCGTTCTATTCGCACACGCGTCGCATGAGCGCGCATTTATTTTGTTTCGTACGGCCGTCTTTTGTTTACAAATAAACGCCGGACACGATGATGATGCTGGCCACATCCGGCGCGTTTCATTGACTACGATGATAAATGTTATGCAAGTGACGCAAGTGTACATATTACAAATCCACGTAAACGACTCTATTTTTACATTGACGAACACGCGTAATTAGTGATAATTTTACACACACACATTGTTTGTAATCATCGTCGATGGCGTGATTGTTATTGTTATTGTTGTTGTTGTTTATTACCTAACATGGCGATTCCAATGTTAAAATTACACGTTTACGCAACGCATTCGCGCTGCCATTGCTGCTTGCTCGGCTATTTTCTGCAAGTTTAAACTTGTCTGAAGTAATTCAGAACCGGTGCATGACGATGTCTCGTCAGGCCTTGTGAGAAATATTCGTCGAGCACCACCGGAAAGTTGTCATGTGCTTCACATCGCGTATTATACGTAGTTTGTTTACCTGCATTTTCTTCGAAACATCTGCACATTATTCCAACAACAACAACAATGCATCGTTCATCAATGGCTGCACATTCGCTAGCAGTCATCCATATGCAAATACACATGCATAGAATATTTAGCCTTTTGGCAAATTCATTTCGCAGGTAATGAAGAAAATATAAGAGGGAATATTTCATGAACGTTATGTGCCGCGTTTCGTTAAAATTTCCACAAATATTGCATAATGATGCAATCATGCCGTGATAGCATGGCTGCTTATCGAATAGGAGATATCAATGTTTACCCTATGAGTGCGCAAACAAAATGTATCAAAACATTGCCAAATTATTCCAAAAAAAAGTAGGTTGCCTGTGATTATTTCGGGCGCTATAAACAAATAGCGGAGCCGCTTGCTTCGCTTATAATTAACTCGCGTTGTTGCTCCTAATTTGTACATTGCGTGCGTTTGCAAAAGCCAATACTGTTTGTAAACATACACCTATTGTGGGCTCGCTGCCGTATTGTAAACAAAGCAATTTTGAAAGTTATGAAAGTCGAACGACGTTATTAGATTGAACGGAACGTATTGCAAATGTACACGTCATCCGAGAATATACCGTAACTTAAATATGAATCATGATTGCTTCGATTCGCAGATGTTTTACAATATCATTTCTTTGAATCTGTTGCACATCCCATTGCTATGGTGCTTGCGCTCGCTACGAGGGAATTGCAATTGAATAACGCTGCCAGGAAAGCTTGTAAAACCGCTTGTTTACGTTAGCGTCTTGTGTTTGTTTTTGATGATGTGTTTTTGTTCACTTTTTCCAATGAGTCACAATACCAACGCCATTTTGCCAATTTGTGTGCAGTGCACAGAACGTGATATGCGTGTGTGTACACAATTCATGATGATTCCCCTTATTTTCAATGCATATATTATGCTACGTATTGTTTTGAACGGATGCAAGCTCAACATAAAATAGAGACATAAAACATAGACAATTTGCATGTGCAATTACCTGGTGCATATGATGCCATAGCATGCATCTGCTGATATCGCGAAATATGAATAAAACAAACTTACTGCGATTGACGATTGCTCGATGGGCGGTTGTTGACGTCTGGTAATGTGGGACATTACTTTTGCACATGTTTATTGTTATAATTACGTTGCAAATTCGATTTTAATATGCAAAATTAACCGGCTGCAATGCACTAATTTTTTGCTTTTGTCAACTGTCATTTAGCGCAGTACCTGCCACCTGACCACACATGATTGCCAACAAAGTTGTGCGAAACTCACTTGCAGCGACCTCTAGTACGATCACGATTGATTCAATTTGTTGGTTATCACTTGAAATTTCATGTATTTAATTCAATTGATAAGAAATCATGTCTGCATTACGTAAAATATGCAAATATTCACAAACTGCATATAGACCTCTATTAGTTCTGAGTGCGAAGGTAGTTATTCTGACTTAACTTATTCTGTTACTATGGGTTACTTGTGTTTCAGTCAATAACAGCTAAATTCTGCAATGCTCCTACTGTGACTGAAAAGCAAATTCACGATTTGCTAAAGGGGCGGTTTAAGAGTGCTAAAGAAATAGTGGTTGAGGATGCATCAGGTGGCTGTGGAGCTATGTTCAATATTCATGTAGAGACAAAAGAGTTCAAAGGTCTCTCAATAGTCAAGCAACACAAAGCAATTACAGAAACACTTAAAGATCAGATTAAACAAATACATGGCTTAAGGATATCAACCAAAGTAGCAACGTGACAAACTAATTAAAATTTTCCTATGTAGATAGTACTATTTTATCAATTAAACGTTAAATGGTTTCCAAGTTGTTTTGAGTGCGCAGCTTAACCTCAAACCTTATATTTGTTGCAAGTATAAAACTTTAACTTACTTGAAATTCCTTCCAGCCATTGTTGTTGATGAATGTTTCACAACTGCACAATTATGCCAATGCAACTAACCCGCGAATTGCTTCTATTATTTGTAGGTCCAGTTGTTTTCCACTGACTCCTGACAACCACAGGGAGGGATATGGAAAGTAAACAGAGATAAAGACACTTTAAATGCCACAGAACATTAATGATACACTTGATGTATGAACATTTATCATGCAACATACTGGTTGAAGTGGCACATGGAATGATTGCATTTATAATTATATTGATAAATTATTGAATACTATCATAAAATTTCAGAATTCTGAATCACTGAAAATATCAGATCCACTTCATTGAGTGTAAATATGATAAGAAATTGTTTTCAGCTTTCAATTATTGAAATACTCTGTTAATTTCTATTGTGTGATATATTAATTCTTATCACCAGGTGTAATTTCAAATAAATTAATGGAATGGTGGTACCCTCAATTTTAACACAATTTGTTAAGCGATATTTTAAATTAACTTAACAAAATAATTTCACTTTTACTGAAAAATGATTTTATTCTCATTTGAACATCACATGAATGGAATAAGTATAAGAATTATTAGTAACTCCCTTTCATTATTTTCAATTGCGGTAAGCCTTTCTTAAAATCCAGCACGTAAACAGAAACACAACCATGGATCAAATGCAAGAAATCAGACAATTATAACTAAACAGGTATTACCTAGAATGATTGATAATTTCCTCCACTTTCTTCAAATGCATGCGTATCTCTAATGCCAAATTGATTTTAAATTTATCTTCTCACGATAGTGAGAATTGCCTGTGAGAATATGATTTACAATTCAGTCTTTTGTGCTTTCGGCTTTCCGCTTCTATCGTAGCCGTTCAATTCCTTGGTGGCATGTTTGGCAATGTATTTAAGGAAGTCGTCAGCTTCACGACCACCCTCGTACCTTACAGGCGATGATTTAGAATCTTTAGGTACCCAGTACAGAGTTGGGAAACCACGCACATCAAATGGCGGTGGTACATCATTAGCTGTAGCGTCCATCTTTACAATAAGGACATCTTCGTCAGCCAACTTGGTGGCAACTTCATCGTAAGCGGGTGCAAGTTTCTTGCAATGTCCGCACCATGGAGCGTAGAACTCGATGAGAATATCTTGATTATTGTTTGTCACAAGTTCGTCGAAGTTCTTGGCTACAGCAACCTTCACAGGTTCAGTGTTGCTTTCTGGAATAGGTTCAGATTTCAAGTATGGTTCGAGTTTTTCTGCAGCCAAATCCTTGATGAACTGGTCGAATGTTTCCATGGTGAACTCATCCTTCATGGCGAATTTCTGGTTTTGCTTGTTACGTGCCAAGATAGTTGGTTTGTCGCCCTTAACGAAATCAATACCGTACTCGTTGAGTTCATGCTGGAAGTCGTCCTTTGAGCTGACGGCGAAAGTAAATTGGTCTGTGTATTGCTTGGCGACTTTGAGGATACGGTTACGCCAGTAGTTGGTGCCCTTGGCGTTCTTCACGTAATCGACAGCATAGTAGGCAGTGATCAATGGGTTTTCGAACTCTTGACGGTTATCACCACGACGATGACCAGCAATACCATGGCTGAAATAGCATATGAGCAAACGTATTCATGTTTCGAATCAATTACTTACTAGTTTTTAGTGATCCATTGACGCAAATCTTCACCATCTCCAGAATACTTGACGTTATCGTCCTCGAACTTGTTGTGAAGATGTTTCGGGCGGAACAAGATAACACCATCAGAGACTCCATGCTTATCAGTAAGCTCCTGGTTTGTAGTGTGTGCGAAACGGACTTTCTCGCGCAATTTATCGGCCAATTTCAAGAAAGCACCCTTGAGGTTAGACTCCTTGGTGAAGAAACCAACAACGCCAACATCTTTCTCAGCATCCAAGAATTTCTCCAGCTCAGCAGCCGTGGCCACCTCCTTGGAGCTAGGGCCAACTTGCGCCTTCATGAATTTAACAATGCCCACTGCATCTCTGGGGCCATTGTAGTCCTGGGATGATTCACCAGAGCGGAATATCTTCAAGGTTGGGTAACCGGACACGCCGTGCTCATTACACGTTTCCTTACCAGCTTCTGTACAATCAACCTTTACCAAGTGTACAGGCGGATCATTGCGGATAAGATCTTCAGCAGCCTTAGCATATTCTGGCTTCAGTTTTTTACAATGTCCACACCTACATACGTCATGCAGCAATTAGCACAAGTACGAGATTACATGATAAATGCTTACCATGGGGCGTAGAACATAACAAGTGATGTCTCGAATTCGGCGAGTCTGCTCTTGAAATCGCTATCACCCAGGTCAACAACGTCTGCTTCGCCGGCAGAACACACGTATAGGAACGTGCATGCTATGAGTACTTTGAAGGTGAACATTTTGAATGTTCCTGTGTCTCTCGATATCTTGGCCTTCAATACCGGTATTTCCCAGCGATGAAGATGCTCGCGGCTTCCACGACGAACTCAACACAACGAAAATAACGCGATCTTCCGCACTTGCTTTATGTGCGCGATGATGTGTTAGACGTGGCGAAAGAAGCCGGTTACCAATGAATAGCGCTTACTCCACATCACATGCGTTCAGCGGTGGCCGCTTCTCATTGGCTGAAGTATTTAAATGCATCCTATTCTATCAGGCCGATATTCATTATCACTTTTTTTATGTACTAAGTTGAACACGTATTATTGCCCATTGTAAAAAAATAATATTAATTATACAATTTCTAAAGGTGTTTTCTTTTATTTCGGATGATATACCCCGTGCCTCCTGACCTGTTTTATTACATGCGCCTTTATTGCAAGCTATTAATAAAATTTATTGAACGCTTAATTGTCGGTTAACTGTAATCAGCAGTAATATTTTAATGAACATAGTTCATTAAGATTAATTGATTACAAATATTGATTGATACTGGCATGGAAATACTGGAGTAAAACGTGTTGCATATATTCTATGTAGTAGATTTTCTTTTCGACTATATTGTACGTCTGTACCAGCGACCGAATTTTCTGGTTGCCTAGAGTGTGTTGCCTATATGCAGAGTCCGTACCAACGACTGAACTTTTACGCTGCCTGCATTGGACATTGAGTGCCAAGGACTGAATTTTCCCATTGCCTAAATTAAAAATCCACCCAGGCGGGTAAGTTTTTCAAGTCGGTAAGCTACTCGATTTCCTGACATGCTTCCTTATTAGAAATAGGGGGAAATTATTACAGTAAATTCATTTAGTAGAAATAGACACCGTGATTTCTACATTACAGTGTTCAAAACAATAACACCATTTACTTGAAATTGCACATTGCTTAGAATATTTTTGATAATACAATTATAAAATACAAAAACTTAGCGTGTGAACGTTATTTAAATTACAATTACTATAATTGTTTATAAACGTAACAAATACAAGATCAAATACAGTATATTGCATTGTATTAATTAATTAATTAATATATCACACTAAGAGTACTAAACATTTATAAAATAGCAATGCGACATTTTGTTATTACCTTACGAACGGGGGTAAAAATATAAACGCTCAATAACTACAACGCGACAACGGTTAATTAGCATTAAAAGGCTTGTAAAAGGTTTTGGTATATGTGACAGAAGATATCAACATCCCTATTTCAATTTCGTCTTGTTCTATCCGCTAAATACAACCGATTCATTTGTATTCAACGAGAAAAACGTATCTTAAGCCTACTGAAAAATTAAGTGATTGATATGCAGTACAGCTATCGATTAATTGCCTGGTGGCAATCATTTGTTGCTAGAATATGTACGATTACATTTATAACAATTAATGTAAAGTTATTGTACCAACGACTTTCTATTTACAAAAAATAATAAAATTATTAAGAGTTAAGATTACTAAAATAATAAAAATTTTATTGTGAGAACAAGTACGATAATATAATATCGCACTCATTATCACAATGTTATACGCAGTAATTCCTATAGTTGTAAAAATTATGTTCGTGTAAATGTAATTCTAGTATTATATCATCTTAAAAAGGCACCAAATATGGATGGATTTAGTTCAATAATTGCTTTTCACATACATGAGCGTTGTATAGTCAAGTTTGAACAACAGACTTTTCGGTTGTACGCAAAACTATCTAATATCATCAAGTTTCTCTCTCTTCGAATAGGATATGAAAACTTTCTCGCTTCAGCACTTGGGCGTTCAGAGTATAAATAATAGATATCATCTTGTATATCCGATTAATATACATCTGACATACCTTTAATACTTTTTAAAAATTAAGACATTTTCACGATATGTGTAATGATAACAAACAAATTATCATTAGTAATTGTGAAGAATTGGCTAATGCGCGCTTTGATCACAGCAATATTTACTTTAATTTACCGCGCAGTTATACCTACGCTAGCTCGTTTTGTTTGTTCCTCAAGAGACATGCGAATATGCTGGCTGTGAATATTTCAGAACTATTTAAGCATTCATTAACTGTTATTGATGTTGTCGTTGAAGAATGTTTCACATTTCGTTAATCTATTGCACAAAATGGTTAAATTTATAGCTGCCTCGTTGTCGTTCATTTTCTATGAACATTGCTTTTGTTGCTTTTGCCGTTGTTCTTATTGCTGTTATTTCCATTAT
The DNA here is from genome assembly GCA_030264675.1 of Anaulacaspis nigra. NCBI lineage: Eukaryota > Metazoa > Arthropoda > Insecta > Coleoptera > Staphylinidae > Anaulacaspis > Anaulacaspis nigra. The sequence continues at coordinate 60,274 of JARJDV010006192.1, read as the reverse complement.
AGGCTAGATAAAATTATATAATATCTGGTTCGTCGTGTACGGGACAGACAGATTATATACACTCGCTGTATTAATGATCGACTCTGTGTGTTATTCGTGTTGTATCGTCTTGTGTTTCAAAAGGCACTTTCGCTCACTTACAACCAAATGAGTGCATTGTCGAGTTTCAGCGTGGGTGGATTGATCAATGACTGCACGTCGTCTGCGAGTATATAAAGTACAGCATTATACATCGGTGCATACGCACTATATGCACTAAACTATCGTAATGAGTTCATGTAATGTAGCAATCGATAAAATATGTGTATGAATGATATGTCTGCAGTGTGTTTAATTGATAATATCCAAGAAGTCGCATCTTGCGTTCGCCGGCGCAGCGATGAATTTATACGATATACTCACTGACGTCGTCAAGAATAACGCTCGGAAACTCTTCGCCCAGTTGCAACGTGGGCACAAGATCATCGGTCGAATCAATATTGTCACTCAATGACGAAATATCCGGCGTCTCCAGGAGGTGACTTTCGCTACTCACGTCCATATTATCATCCATATTAGCCAAAAAGTCTTCGGGCGTATGTGGCATTGAGTATGAGTTGCCCATGCCTAAAAAGCACATGCGTTAGAAAAGCCCTTGCGCGCTTCCAACAACTCAAAAGTGTAACAACCCCACACTGAATTCAATTGACCCAACAACCAACAACAACTTGTTGAACATTTTCCTCAATGACTCACGGATCGCGTGCGAATCATGCAACCGATGTGAAATTATTTAATCAATATCGAACTCTGAATTAAACATCAAACGGAATTGTAAATGTTTACTAATGAAACGCGCCGAAAAGGCTGCGGTAATCGGCGTACGCGATAAACTCGTGATAAGTTGCGCGGCGTCGACAGCATACGCAATGATTGCATAAATATTTCGGATGCATATTGTTTAATTAAGTGCCTGGCTCAACAATATGCGTTATCAATTAATTACATGGATCGTATCATGTTCTGGACCATTGCGTACTCCTCGCAATTTCTTGAAACCAACACAGCGCGTCTCAAGTAGACTAAACAAGTGCGCATTTATTGCGCTGGAAAAATAACGCTGCGTACATGCGGCAAGTAAGCCGACAACGGGAAGCACGCATGCAATGCATTGCAATCCAATGCAATGTAGCCGCTGCGGAGCGCAAGAAGCGAGCAACAAAACACAGCGTCGGTTAGTGACCGTGCGCTGACCGGTACTTTGTGACTTTTCCTTCAACAATAACACGAATGCAAACGCTCTACACCTCCTTCTCCTCGCAGTTTCATTCGAGTAAAATGCATACAAGTTGTTTGGATTGTTGGCGGTGATAGTACAAGAGCTTAATTTACCCAATCCACTATCGGCCGACTCCTGTCGCGAATGATCCGACAAACTCGGCAGGAACGGATCCATATTGGGCAGTTCGCTGCTACTGCTGCGCACCATCAACTCCTGCTGCCGGCGTATTTCCTGTTGACGCTGTTTGAGCTTTTCGCGCTCCAGCTGCAGAAGATGCAGACGCAACTGCTGCGATTTGGCCGACGTCGATAATTGTGATGCGTTCATATTATGCCAATTCTGCGTGAGCATTGCGCCGCCCGGCGATCGCTGCTGAAGATGTTGCGCTGAAATCACAATTGCCAATACATTGTCCACTCGCGCTTGATGAGTCGTTTTGAGCGTTCAATTGACATTTGCATACTTAAGTAATCATGGATTTGATACTTACGTATTCGTGGATCGAACCATGATGTTGTGCGTGTTATATGATTTATAAAATACACTTCACCTGCGGCTGTTTGCGACTGCTCCCATCCGTCTGGAAGAGGACCGATATCATCGGGAGATTTGCCACCTAAAATTGATAGCAATTAATCCAAACGCAAGGTGCGCATTGAAAGTATAAGCTGCATAATATTGTACAGCTTGCACTTCCTCTCACTCGAGCGCAACGGCTTTCTAGCCTGGTTCCCAAGTCGCAATTTCGCATCGCATTTGCCAATCAGCTTATTTATCGGCAGCGTCGTGTTTCTTCTTCATACATTACGTAATTACCAACCTGAACATGTCGATGATGGCGATGCCGCCTGGGAAGGTGCGACCGCATGCGTTGATAATAGCTGCTCGGCGCTCTGAAGTTGCTGTTGTTGTTGCTGCTGCTGTTGCTGTTGTTGTTGTTGTTGTGCCTGTGTGACTTGGGCTGCGAGCGTCTTGCGCGGATCTTCCCACGTTGTCGTGCGCGTTATGTGACTGAAATGAGATAATTAATGTTAATTGCTCGTTGCGAATGCGCGTCACAATAACGTCTGCACACAATTAGCTGCAGCCTGCCTCAAGAATAAATATATTTATACAGCAAGGATAATAATAACAGCAATAATTGGAGCATGCATTCGGCGTCAATGTGTGGCAATAGATTTGACGATTAATTAGATGAAGGCCTTTACAGATTGCACCATCGTATCGTACAGATTTCAACGTTCGCGTTTGTCGTTCATCATCTCGCGATCTATACGCGATGATATCATTCACAGTCGACGGACGCGCGGTTATCATTGTTCCAAGATTAAGTGGCGCCGCGTGCGTCCCGAATACACCTCGAGAGCGCGGACGCAAACACAATAAAAGTGATGATACTTTGCTAATTTGTTGTTCTCGGAACAGGACAGCGTGTACAATGCATACAGCGATAAAAATTTTTTATGAGAGAAAAAAAAAGTCGCAGTGATGCGCAACACGTAGAGATAAGGCACAAACAAACAACGTTCAAGTAAGTGCATAGTACACGCATCTGTACCAGGAATAAGTATCAAATCTGAGACGCACAAGCAGAGTGCACACTGCTGATGATGGTGCATTGGGATTAATTAAGTTGATTCACAGTAATCGAACACGCGATCCGACAAAGGAGCCGCGATTGATTCACTTGATATTCATATTGATACAAATAAATAATGATCAATAAGAGCCATGAAAGAATCGAATGATTATTAGCCTTTGGGCTTTATTCGTCTATTGCGCGTTCCGACTTGCGCTCTTGATAAAAAATATAAGATGTTCGACAAGTGATTAACAAATCTCTCATACATCATCCATCTCTAGAATTATAATTGAGTCGAAACGCGTTGTGAGTAATGGATGAAGGGCAAACGTGTCCGCTTTTAAAAACTTTTCCGCAAATGTCGTCGTCACGTAACGGATAATTAGTTGTTGATGTGATTTGCAAAGTCTATGCGTTGTCAACGCAGAATATTTATAAATAGAAGGAGGGGGGAAATGGTTGGTTTCTTCATCATCAGGATGAAGTGAAATTGTTGCAAATTAAATTAGTGTATTGACACGAATGAGCGCTAAAATAAGCAATAAGCGAGCGCGCGCATGAACATTGGCAGCATGTTCGCGTTTTGTAAACGGTCGCGAATTGCGTGTGCGTGTGTGTAACACATCTTAAAATAGTCGCAGTGGATTTAATTATTCGCTTTGGAACGCACAGGTGCCCATCCCATCAGAGTATTTACAAAACTTTACTGTTAGTCACAAACACACACACCACACACTTTTCAAGTGCCCGAAACGCTCACAACTTATTCAAATTAGCATCCCGTTGACGTCCTCGTCCTCGTCATCGTCCGTCATCTTACGACGCATTTTCAAATCTGACATCCCGCGCCGAAAATACAACAAAATATTTGATTGTCAGTGAGTGGATCAAAGAAAGTTTTGGGACGTCTTCTTATAGTTTAACGATTTTTCCTCCGGATTCGAATAGCAACAACTTTTCGACGCGTCCCCATGATTCATAAAGTTTATTTGGCAGTAAGTAATGCGTTGTCGGGCAGCGTAAACAATCTCAAAAGCGCATTTGACGGCGACCGTGCGCGAGAGCGCGCGCTGCCGATCGTAAATGCGCTTTTTATTGTTTTCATTTCACTTGCGTGCAAACACGCACCGAAATCCAATTTGTAATAAAATTTTTAATCATCGATAGCGCTCTCTAAGCTTCGCTGTGCTGCTGTTGCTTAGAAAAACTCTGGCGCATGAAAATATTTCCTACGTTTGCGTCGGAATGTCTCTTGTTTTTCCATCCAATCTCGGGATGGAATGATTTCCCAGTGAAAAACTGGAGTGCTCGTTATTTGTTGTTGCTCTTCAACACACCAGCACGCCAGGCCAAGATGGATGTTGGCTTAAGTGGTTCCCTGTATCACTTTGCCTAATTCGTATGCGTGTACTTTCAGGGCGCGTTTGTCGTCGTCGTCGTTGTGGATTTCATGTGGAAAATTTTGGCTTGGATTACAACATTCGAAGGCCCACCTACGAAACGTAAGTAAGTACGTACGTACGTAAACTTCTTCGTGCGTATTTTTAGCAGCGCACTAGGCTGCGATTATGTGGGCTGGCCGTGCTATTTTTACGTTTGTTACTAATTTTACGCGGACGCGTTAATGTGCACACGGAAAATAAATAAATAATAGATTATGCTCTTCGCAACAAATTAAAATAAAATTATTCACTTCATCTCTTCACTCCTCCCAATCGAAGAGGAAAGTGAAAAAAGGTCCAATGCATTCAATTCATTCATTCATCTTTCAGCAGGTCTTCTGTCTTTTTGCGCAGACTTCCTGTTCTTTGTTAGCAACACAAAATTCTTGGCGGTTAGTTTACAGGTGAATTATGAGACCTAACGGACTCGATGTTTAAAAGAGGAGGAGGCTACTAAACTGCCAAACAGGTAGTTTTAAACTTCTACGAAATTCAACGCGAGTGACAAACGTGATCAATGAGTTTTCACTCAAACATTTCCACGAACCCCTCGACGAAGGTTAATCTGATGACTAATGCCCTACATTATTTTCCCCGAGTTTCACATCGGAAAATTCTCTTAGTACTTTTTGCTTCGCTTTTTAATATAGGGTGTCCTAGTTATCGTGCACCATTGGAAATTCGCACCCAACTTTAACACGTTGAGCGTCATGTCACCCGACTTTTGATGACACCATTTCCTATCACAGTTTACGCTGTATAACGTCACCCAAATGAAGTTTTTATGAAATGACATGGCAGTCAACATATTAATTTCCATTTCAAAATTTCCAATGGTGCACGATAGCTGGGACACCCTATATGTTCTCATCGTTTCCGGGTAGTTGGTTGTTTATTTACATTGTTTACCACTGGGAATAATGTTGAATTTGTGTAAAATTAATTACAAACTCGTTTGTACTACTGTAATACTTTGTATTACTTTGTAGCAGCGTTCGTTACGAATTGCAAAAACGCTCGCTTGTTCGACACAAGTAGCCACTTGAATATTAATGAGCGTCGTCGTCGATGCGCGCATTGAACGCGTCGATATTTAAATAAATATTAATTTGGCGATGATCTCAACGCAGTCAATTCGTTTGGCAATAAAAAGAGACTGCGGCTGCTGCTGCTGCTGCTTAACGCCCAGCAAGCAATCAAGAAAACAATCCAGAGCAAACTGGAATTGAAATATGCCATGTATGATGGAAACGGCAGCATACAGCAAAAGCAAGCAAGCAGACTGCTGCTCGCGGTCGCAACCGCAAATAATGAATGCATTTTCTGCTAGTTGTTTCTATTTGTTTTGCGCGCATACACTTATTATATGCATAGAGGCGCGCCTGTTTGATACTAACGGTTAGTTAGTCTTTCTTGTGCGTGCCGGCTTTGGCTTCGGTCTTCGAATGTGTTGAAGCCAGCCAGGCAGTAGGAAGTAAATTTAGAAGTATTCATTTCATGCATGCCACTCAAGTATAACCGCATGCTGCGAGTAGGAAGCGTTGCAACAAATTGTTGTTCTTACTTTCAACGGTGACGAAATGATGCATAATTAATAACTGCAAACGTGCCGAAACATTTCGTCTCGTTATCCGAAAACTCCACCTAATTATCATTAAAAAAACAGCAACGCGTAATGCCTAAACGGATATCCTTATAAATGGCGTTAATTTAGCCGGCGCGTTTTTCATTCTACTGCAATTAATTGTTACTTAATAGTAGTAGTCGCGCACACGACCGGAACTACATTATAGTCCTCCGTTTTTTTTTCGGTGTGTGTTGTAAATTTACTTCCACTTGGTGGTCGTTGTTGGTATATAGCACGTGTGTGTGCTTATACGGTATCGCTCTTGCCTTGCTCGTTCGCCTTGTGTTTTTCTCCGTGCATATGTTTTAACATCCGGCTATTATTAGAGAGGCGAACGAATTCACGCGGAGAGGAGAAGCCGAACGATTCGCGTTTTCGTTTTGCAAGCGCGTTTTTGTCATAAAAAAAAACACACACACGATGATGGTGATGATGATGATGCTGGTGCGTGCCTCATTCGAATCAAATGCAGCGATCATTTTTACTCATGTGTGTACGTTCTTCAAACGCATAATATCCGTGAAGAGCAGAGGCATGCGAGGTGTATGCGTGTGCCGCATTACGGCATCAATCATATTCGCGGAATCGTGAATGAAATAGTAAAATGTGACTCAGTGGCGTCATTGTGACGCGGTAGGCGCTCGGTACGTACAATCGCCGTTGATGTGTTTTTGTGGCGAAACCACAACGGCAGATCATGTGCAATCGCGCTATATTTATTTGCGAAACTATTTAAAACCCGGTACCTCCGACGTGTTGTGTGCTCGCTGCTAGCCTCTGTGTGTTTGCTTAACATAACGCGTGCGCGTTGTTGCTCATCGCTTTCGTGCGCGTGTCCATTCATTAATAATTCGCGCACTTGAATCGGATGCGCGATGCGGGAACTCTTTGTGATCAAATATACGCTCTATAATAATGATGATGATGATGATGATCGCTTATTACGTATTCTCACAGGAGAGGACGAAAATGCCGAAGTGCACGCGCGTGCGTTTCAATTAACATTTAACGGTGCGCGCACGACATACAACACACTCATCGAATTTACTACATACTTAGTTACAATAATAAAGGAACGCGCGTCGTGTGAATTGAATTTCTTGCGTCCCGCTGTGTCTCCTGCTTATTTACCTTGCCTACTTTGCGGCACTGCACTTTAATTTTTGTTGTTGTTGTTGTTGTTGTGGTGTTGTTGCTAAGAGAGCGCGCCTAGTCTTGCATCACCGATTCGGTCGTTCGTTCGTTCGTTCGTTGTTCGTGCATATGGGAATAAACACATAGGCTTGCTGCAATGCCGCCGCGCGGCGAAGGCAAGGCAACAACAATCGATTCCACCACACGATTTTCCTTTCTATCAGACTTTGTTTCGCATTCGTACTTGTACGATCAAGAATATTATTACACAGCTCCTCCGAGTCTAAGTTTTGCGGTTTACGATTGCAATTTGCTAAAGAGATTTCAACCGCAACATCTCCGACACGAGAAAAAGTTAGTTATGGTTATGTCATTGACGTAAGTGCGCTCTTAAATTGGCACCTTTGTCAAGGGTGGAGGTAAATGTTGCAAAATTTAGCGTAAAAGACGCGTGACGACGTGTGTCGTCTCGGATGGTGCCAGTCGAAAAACGAAGACGATAGCTAAAAATACGGTGGATCATGCAATGCGCGCGCCCGCCGAGGCGCCGCCACTGTAAATCTAAATCCGGTGCGCGCGGAGAGCGAGCATGTGCTCGCACACGTATCGTCGGAAATATACATGTAAACTTGCCCAACGAAAATGGCATACAACGAAAATAATACCATGCGCCTAATGCTATTAGAGAGCAAGCAGCAGCAACAGCCACCAGCAGGCGGCAGGCGGCGCGATTCTGTTTTAATTTTACATCAAACTTAATGCGCGTCTGCGAATGCGACTCTGGCATTGGCGATCAACGTCGCGAATTTAATCACACAATCAATTTCGCTCTTCAAACTTTTCAACCTCTCTAAAGGGGGGGTGGCAAATATTCATTTCCCAAGGGTTCCCAAATTTATTACCGTCTCCTTTTAAAGCAATATTACTTAGACTCTCCTTAAATAAACTTTTCTTAAGCCTTGTTCGAGGCACTGTAAATTTAGGAAACACCTGAGAGAAATAGGGAACGAGGGCGCACCTCAGCACCCACGGCCAAAATATGGGATCCTAACCCGGCAACTCTCTCCCGAAATCTTGAATTTTTTGCTGAACATCTCTAACCATTATTCGCCGCCGTCCCCTTGGTCTGCTGCAGTCCCCATCATAGGTCAAAAGCACTCAATTTCGGAATCACCTATGTATCTTATCTTATGCCAGTGGTTGCTAAGCTTATTTGTCCTACAGTCCCCCTTCGAGAAAAAATATTACTCAGCATCCTCCTAATTTATTTTTACTTAACCCCTTGTCAGCATCCCCCTAATTAATTTTTACTTAACCCCTTTTCATACATCATGCCTCGTTCCTAAATACACAACCTGAGGGGCGGTAATGACCTCCACTCCACCTGCAGCTGCAAACTGCCCCCACCTTAGGAATCATTGTCTCATACAACGCAAATGTCATTGAACACCAAGCATAACAAGAAATTCATCATAATTAGATAAAGAACGCGATCATTATTGTTTTGTTTACGTTTGCGAGCGTATTGCATAAAGTTAAAGGAGCGACGTATGCACAATTGCATTCATTTATATCGAACGATGCCATTTGTTGAATTATTGCATCGCGTTGGCAGTTTTGTTTGGATCATAACAAAAGACGGAAGGTTTCCAATTTCACGCTCCCATTCATGAATTTTTGCAATGCACGCAAATCACATCACACACATCGAACGCCTTGCGTTGAACACGCTTAAAAATCTTCAGCAGTCGCAAACCTCTCTCAGCCGATTGGATTACTTAAAATATGCGCGCACACATACACACCATGCGCACTGTTGTAAAGCAAAAATATCTCTCTCGCGTCCAAACCCGCCATGCCAGGCAGGCCCGCGTGCGCGCGCGCAACAACTTAAGCCTTAATAATTTATTATGATTGATCGTCCAATTATAATATTTATATTTGTTTTTATTCCCTTTATTATTATATTTATGGGGAGCGCCGCCATTAATTTACTGAATTTAATATTGCTTTTCGCTATTGCCATAAGTTTTGCATGCCATTGATGATGAACAACGGGCGTGTAATAATAATCGTAACGAAACGCGATTAATTATGCCGCATCGCAACGCACAACACACACAATAGCTTATAATTACTTCATTATGCTTTTTATTGCAGGTTTTCTAATTTTGCTAATTAACCGTTCGTTCCTGCGTTCGTTTCGGCTGCATTCTTTTCCCCCATTTTTTGCCCACGTACTTCTTGCTGTTCGCCGAGCCAATAACAATCACAATAAAACGATTGACGAATTTCACCTTGTTTGGCGTTCGTGCTACTACTGTTTGTATGCTGTTTTCCATGGTGTAATTGTTGCGAGTGCGAGTGCGCGCGCGCGGGTCCGCGCCGTTTTGATGATAAACCGTATATTGAGTAAACACATTAACGATGCATCATTATGACTTACTGATGCTGAGCGCAAAGTCCAGACAATTGGATTTTCTCGCGACGTATTTGATGATTAAATAATGATTATCTCTAATAATACGGCTGGCAGCAACAAATTTAATACAAAATGTAATTTGTACGAGATTGTTCGAAGCGGCTGGACGGCTGACAGATTTATGAATTTATGCACGAAATGCGGATAGCGAACGCACTCGCGCTCGTGTGCTTAGTGCTTAAAACAAGCGTCTCGGTTTCGGTTGGCCCAATTTCTTTGCGGGCGCTTGCCGCGTTGTTAATTTATCGAGATTATGTGGGCGCGAGCAGCGCGCGCGACGCGTATTCACTTCTCCTGCTGGCTGATGCTGTGGCCTGCGGTTTTGCCGCCGCCGCCGCCTGAATGTATTCAAAAGTCTGTTGACTCTCTTGTCTGTTGCTGCGGCGGCTGCGTGTGTTGCGCTTGATGCGTGTGCATGCACAACGCACAACAAACACGCACGCACGCACGAGATGGAGCATCATTTATTTCGCCAAAGCCGCAAAGAGTTCGATGGCCGAACAACACGTCCCGCCGCTCTGCAATGGCGCCTAGCTGAATTTTCATTTTCTATAAATACCGCCGCGCACGTCCGCGCGTCTGTCTGCTCGATGATGGGACTCTCTTCTAATTGCTTTTGCAACTTTCCGCAACTTGTGCCACGCGGCGTCGCAAATTGGGTGAAATTTCGGGCCATTAGCGAAACGAGTTAAGACGTGTGCGCGCGCGCGCTTGCGTGAATCTCGTTTTTCTTGTTTATAGGCGACGAGCGCGAGCGAGAATTACGAAATTTGATTCGCGAGGGAAATGCCAAAGCTATGTCGACCTTGTCTGCGCGCACAAATGACACGCGTCGTGCAAGTTTGGTGCGGAGCGGCAAAAGAATGACCGCCGATCGAGGTGAAGATCCGTCTTATTTGAGCGCGACCTCAATCAATGCTCTCTCGTGGCTCCCTGCATTCGAGTCGTCGGCGTGAGTCATGAGTTCATTTGATTACAAACGTAATCATTGAACCAACATGTGCGCTTGGCCGGCGCGCGACCGCTGATAAGGGAGACACAACACAACACGCACCCGCAATATGCAATCAAGCGCAATATTGCATTCGTCCCATACGCAATGTGCGTGCTCATCATGGTACATTTTCTTAATGCCAATATGGGCGAACTTTTCGCATGATGATGATAATGTTGTTGTTAAAGCCGCATTGATGTAATAGTGGCGCGGCTGCCCGCTTGCAACCGGCCACAACGGTTTAATGACCAACTTGATGTATGCAAATAAACACGAACGTGGGGCCTTTGCTAGGCTGGACGCGCGTCGTTGTTCAACATGAACTTACGCACGGATAGATAGATATTCAATCGCCACCAACTAAGCAGCAAGCGTTTGATATGTTGGATAGGCGCTGCAAATCGCTTGGAATCGCAAGAAAAAAAATTCCGCCAGTCTCACAATGCGTACGATGATGTAATTGACGCGAGGAAATTTTCTATGCACGCACCGTACATATAAATAAATTATTAATAGACACAGAAGTGCGCGCTCATTAAATGATTATGCTGTTTGCGTCTTTGTTTTGATGGCGGAGTCCGTTTTTCCTTATAATGCATAATCGAGTGCAACCTGCAATGGCATCGGAGCGAGCGACGAAGCGGCTACCAAAGTGTAACTATGCATGTGAAAGCAACACTATCACGGACAGCGCGCGCCTGAACAGGTTCGAGAAAAGGATGCCGACCGGCTGGCCGCAACAAACGCGCGCAGGAATGACTTTGCTGACCACGGCAGAGTGAAAGAGTCGACGAAACACATTATGCTGCTGCTGCTGCTGTTGCTGGTGCTCGCTACTCAGCGCGATGCGTACGTGCGCAAAGAAGAGACACGAGCGCACACAAGTTGCTCGTTCCATATGCGCGCGAGCTCAAGAAACTCGTATTGTTATATCCTGCTTGCTGGGAGTGCGGGTGTGCGCGGAGAGCAAACGCACCGCGAGACAGGTAGATGCGCTAGGGTAATTGAGTGCTGCAGGTAGACCGGACGCGCCGCGGCCGCACTTATGAGCTCAAGGTAGTGGTAATAGTAGAAGATGAAAAGGCTCAGACAGATTTCGATTAGAACCGCAATGTTATCAGGGTGTTGGTTCGCAAACGAGTTACTCTCGCTACTTAAACTTACTTTAAGTAATAGATTTGTCCCTCGAGGGTTCTAGCTTGTTCCCATCCGGGAGGCAGGGGTGTTTGGTCGTCTGGTTTGTTCCCGATATCGTAGGAGCGCTGCTTCATGTGCTGGTGGGCATTCGCCGGGGGTGGCTGCTGCTGGGCAACGGCATAAGTCTGCTGCAACGATGCAGGTGAGCTGTGCGCCCGATGATGACTCGTGGGCATTGAGTTCACCGGAGACGTGGGGTTTCCGCCCGCTGTACCGCTGCCATTCGCTGTGGTGCCACCGGTACCGCCGCCGCCACTATTGCCACCAAAGGCCGAGTCGACCGAGTTCTCTCTCGAATGATTTATCGACTTGGATCCGGTGGATGGCGGATTAAAGAACGAGTCGGGTAGTTTTCGCATACTCCACGGCACCTGCAGCGGTCGCTTTGAGTCCGGTTTGAGGACGCTGTCGAACAGCGCCTGCAGGTCCGTTTCCGAGTCCATGTCGACGCGCACCACCTGTTTGGCATCATCCGGATTCAGTGCCATTTTTGGGCGTCCGTCACCCGCCTCCTGCGCCAATAACAACAACAATCAGAATCAAGCAAGCAGCAAAACACACTCACACACCAACCACAACGGCACAATCCAAGGAGCAACGCCACACGCACGATCTCGCGATGTTTCTTCTCCGCGCTCCGTATGTGTGGTCGCGCGCGCGATCGCTCTTGGTACCGTCTCGGCCCCCCAGCAGCCACTCTTATCTCTCGCACACAGCGATACTGACCGTTCCCGTCCGGTCTCACATTAAATCCGTGATCGTTCGCAGGACTATCTGCACATAGTCTGACGCGCACAACCGACCAAGACCAGGGTTTCTTCTTCGCGGACGGAGGGTACCATACGAACGGGCCGGTACGCGGCGCGGTGCTTGTGCGAGAGGCGACTGCGCTCCTCGCTCAGCACTCGACTTAAGTCGCTGCGATTTAGTGTGCATGCGCGCGCGCTCGTACACGACAGGTACGTTTTCTTGTTTTGCGCTTGTTGTTCATCCGTCTCGTTCCAACGCGCGGCGCGCCGGTAACCGAGGTGCGCCTGAAGCCGGTCGCACCAGGTACACCTTGAATGCTCAGCCGCGACGCGCGCGCGGAATTCACTCGCTCGCTCGTTCCGTCGTCTCTCGCGACGTAATTTGAACTTCAGCAGCGCGGACGCAATTTTAACTCGCGCCGTGAATGCAAACAAAACGCGTTGCTAACGCCGCTGGCTGCTGGCACACTGCGCGCTTTGTCCCTTTCGTCGTTGTACGACATGGACGGCGGCCACTATAGGAGTTCCGCGAGACGCAGCTAGCGTCCCGAACGCGACGATTTCGTGCCGCCCATAGATTGATCAAGCAGGATCCCGTCCTTGCTGACTTGTTGAGCGTATTTGACTTTGCACTCTCCCTCACCCATACCCACTCAAGTCGGCGCGTTTCATTTAAATCAAGCGTGAGCTGCGCATGCGCGCGCTTTATGCTCACTTACTCAGCGCGCTCAGTCCATGATCCTCGACGACGCCACTCATTCAACATTTCGTGAGCTGGTCCACGTCCCACAGCCCAGAATAGCCTTTCGATTTTAAATAGAACCGCACTCGAAACGTAAACATTTCATATGTATCCTTCGGGAAACAAATAGAGCGTGGCAATTTGCGCACTTGGGCTGGGTAACCAACTGCGCTTACCATAAAACCATCCTTTCGACATTGCTAACGCCACCTAAAGGATATAAAGCAAAATCCACAGCGGCAAGTAAAAGTTCAAGGATCATCATACTTCCAACTCAATTATTGTATAATTTCCACTTGTAGTCCAATTATTAATAAATAATTTATTAGATCACAATTTCTTAACACTTACTTCCGAATATACTCAGCTAATGGAAGATTAAATCTCAGCGCGGTCCTGGCACGTACGTAAAGAGTATGACTAAAACCCATAAATGCAGTAGCATCTGAAACAAACGTGATTCAATTGACTTAAACATGTTTTCAATAGGTGAAAATGCTCCAGTTGAATGGTAAAGCGACTGTCATCGGACACAAGGTTGCAATCAGTAAAAGAGTAGAAATTACATAATAATTTACCATGTAACATATCAGAAATATCCTGGCGAGTGGATAACGGCGAAGAAAAACACCTGTGCGAATGCTAAAAGCGTCCAGTGTTGAATACGCGCTCTTCATGCGTTGTGTCACACCCGCATCTAACGGTGAAACTTGCAGCAGCCTTGGTATTCGACCTACAAGCAAGCAGGCAAACAAACAACATGAAATAAGTAAACAAGTCAGATGCGCATTGCGTGATTCTTACTGTCGTCGTAATCATTAGACATCGATGCACTTGTCGGCGGTCTCGTAATGCGCTGGGTGCACAACTGCGAATACTGATGCTCCAATTTCTCAAGTTGAATGCGTAATGCGTTGCGCTCACTCGTTACGGTATCCAATGTATTTTGCTTGTGCATTAATGTTTGTGTCAATATCTGGAGTTGGCTTTCACCCTCAACGGGTGCTGGACGCATTGGACGACTTCGTACCTTTTGCTGTAGATCTTCAATAACGGATATTTGTTGGTGTTGAATTGCCTTAACATCTTTAAGTTCCTTCCCAACTTTGTGTAATTCCTATATCACGAATAAATTTCCACATTATTTAATCAAATTATAAAACAGAGATTTATTACTTTGGATATAGTTCGATTTTCCTCTTCTATTTCGTCGCGAGCTTTCTTTTCATTATTAATTGTTACTCGTAGACCGTCCTGGACGCGTTGATTTTCTTTCTGAGCATTTAAATATTGTTGTTGTAATGCAAATAATTCCTTGCTGACAGTGCTCAGTCGCATTTCTATAGTAGTGTTCTTCATTACTTCTTTATCTAAATCACTCCTACAAGAACACTAAGTAAGGATGTCAGCACTTGATTAACATTCTTAATTTACCTTAATTCTTGATTGATTTGCATAATTTGATTAAATTCTGCATTGTCCTCATGTTGTGAAGGTAATTTGCTTTGTTTTTCTTCCAGAAGCTTTCTGGCTTTGATTCTATACTCATGCATTTCATTTTGGGCCTGGGCAACACAGCTATCAGCATGTTCCAGTCGAATTTGCAAATTGGTAAAATCATGTTGGAGTTCTGCATGAACATGCTGTAAGCTTAATATCTGTTTGCTTAACTCTTCATTCTCTGTTTCTAACTTGGCAACTTGAGATTCCAGTTTCATAGCCTCTTCATTGATGTTCATATCAATGTTTAAACTATTGCTAGATGCAACTGAAGCTAGGCCAAATGAATCTGTCATTGATTTTATCTTCTCCAATGAGTTGGAGGCTGTCAGTGATTGTGACGTTGTAGAATATTCCACTGCTGATGGTATAGTTGGAGTAGGTAAATTTTCATTGTGATTGAAACTCTTCTCATTTTGTGTTGTTACTAATGTTTCCACTTGGTGTGGGATATGTTCAAGATCAATTTTCACAACAGACACTGAATTATCTGGAGGAGGACTGCTTCCATTATATTCTCCCCTTTTAGAATATAATCACACTTTAGTTTAATATTTAATTGGCAAAATAAGACTTACTGATGATTAAGATTAACCTCTGTTGATATTGTTTGAGGCTCATTGAATACTTTGGCAGCATTCTGGTCCACAATATTCAACAAATCTTCTGCTTTGCCAGCTAAATTTTGCAACCACGCCATTTGTTATTGTTTTTCTTGAGGAAATTCTATTTTTTTACATTGAAGAAAATTGTTTACGCTCGAGTAACGTCACCATAGCTGTCACTGACAGCTGAGATTAAATTCCTATGGAATACTTCTAGCTCCGCATATAGTGCATTAATGTAACTTGCGTAAAGAAAAAAAAAACGCGGAGAAAATATTTCCACGAGAGGGCAGTTAACAACCTAAATTTCCGCTTTAGTATTGTAAATTTTTTCACTCTTTTATGGGCTAAAAAATTGAATAACAATTAATTATATATTATATATAGAGAACAAAATGTAAAACAACAAGCACCAATGTAATTATATGCCTATCGCAATTAAATTTACAAAAAAAGAAACAATTGCGCAAATAAATTTGTATCATGTACGATTTTTTTGCGATCAAACGCACAAAATAAATTACTTACTGGAAATTGACTTGCTTGGTAACTCTAAATAATGACTAGTCTAATTAATATGTAATTATCCGTGTTGCTGAGGTTCTCATTCAAGTTTCGCAGGTAAATATACTGTGCATACAAACTTTATAAGAGAACCTTGAATTGGATCGTTCGTCATCTCGCATGCAGAAATAGTCACCCACAACCAACTTCCACCTTTTCCAATTTCATTGCGCCACGAAAGCGCACGAACAAACTCAGTGGACTCGCGTTTGGAACCTGAATCATATGGCATGGAAGCAGTCCGTTCTTTGTTTATAAATAAAGTGTGTGCGGCGGTGACGTTCGTAACGCACCGCGCCAACAACAAGCGAGCGCATATTAAAAGAGCGCGCTCGCACGAACATTACTTTTTCAATCCACGCGAATTGAATAATTGTCGAGTGCTGTTTGCTTTACGTTCTGTTGTCGCGTTATTTATTTGATGGCAGGCAGCTGGAGAATTTACACGTCCTAGACTTGTGTGTAGATAAAGCTTGCTTGATTTATACGCGCAACTCTTTGTCTCCCAGTGTGGTCGTCCAAAAATAATTTTCCAAGTGCCGCCTTCCGCAGTTTACAGTTCAATATTACGCGCAATTCTGCTGTTGTCATTCACTTGCAATACTTGAAACAAAGAGGAATTTTGTTGTTATCGAGTTTATTTTATTTGCAATGTGGTCGACGCTCGAACCCGGCAGTTCGCCTGTTGATTGGTGCGAGGAAAATTACACGTTTTCCCCGTTAATTGCTGAATTCGTCAATACTGTGAGTATGCAAACCATTCCTGATGCACTTTACGGATGACTCACTAATACAAAACATAACGCGACATTGATATGAAATGTTTGTTAATACATATTCCGATGTTCGTTTGTTTAATTAAGTTCATTGTTTACAGTTTAGCAATATATTATTCTTCATTCTTCCTCCGTTACTCATCCATTTGTTTCGCGGTTATGGCAAAGTCATCAACCCGGCGATTCACCTTATTTGGGTTCTTCTCATTGTGGTCGGATTGTCCTCAGCATATTTTCATGCCACCCTGAGCCTTGTGGGACAGCTGCTTGATGAACTTGCTATTCTATGGGTGTTTTTTGCCGCATTTTCAATGTTCTTCCCTCGCAGATTTTTTCCGCATTTCGTAAATAACGACAGGTATATTGCGTGAAATTCAAATTCTTATCTAATCACTACAAATTACTTAACAAATTTATGCAGGCGGATATTCAGCTTGGGCGCAATTGGTCTGGCATTAATTGGAACAGCATTGGCAGTCATCCATCCGGCAATCAATGCGTTCGCCTTGATGACGCTCGGCATCCCGTCCGTAATTCTGCTCATTCACGAAGTGCGCAGGTGAGCCGATTACTAATCAAATGAAATAAATGCGCTTCGCATATCAATTGAATTTCTAAGCAACAAATGTTTGATTATCTCACAGGGAGAAGAACGAGCGCATTCAGCGACTGGGCATTCGATGCGCGTGGGTGTGGTTCATCGCCGTCTTCTGCTGGGTTAATGACAGACTCTTGTGTGATGCATGGTCGGCTATCAAATTCCCGTACTTGCATGGTCTATGGCACATCTTCATCTTCATCGCCTCGTACACGGCGTGCGTACTCTTTGCGTACTTTGCGGTACGCGAAGAGCGGCCTGAGAAGCGTGCCGTTTTGCGCTATTGGCCGCGCAATGATTTTGAACTAGGTATTCCCTATGTTCTTATCAAGACTCGTCATGAGGATTATACGAATGATATTTTTTAATTTACTTATGGTCTAAGAATACTTTTTAACTTTTGGATTGGGTACTGTGGAAGAATGGTTGTAATATCGACAAACAGAACCAGTAGCTTGCAGTACTTAAACATTTTGTTTTATAAACAAATATTTTATGACATATCTCTCTCATTTGGACTACTTAAGCCACCAGAATGTGATGATGGAATTGTGATATATTTATGCTGGACGAAATTCTCCTAAAACAAATAAACGAATGTTAGTATTGCGGCTTGCATGCCGCACGAGGAAACATATTTATAATTAGATATTGTAAAGCAGCCAAATGCATTCGGGAATAAGTATTTTATACCATAATATTGTATTTATATAACAATATGTATAGTAGTGATGTAATACTTGTATAACACAATTTTGTATTTGCGCGTTTAATGCACTAAAAGTGAAACGTATCCATTATTATTGTATTGACGTGAACCGTATTATTATTTGTATCATGGATAACTGGCTGTTATTTATAGAGCATGCAATAATAATTTTATACTCCATTGTGTCAAGTGTAATCAATTTTTAAAATGACGAATAAGAAACAAGTGCATTGTGTTTGTGGTGATTATAATTTCTAATTTCCTATCATATCAAGTGCAATCAGTCGTAATAAATTAAAGTTTCAAACAAAACATGTTTGTTGAAAGTAGAGTTGCGTAAATATTTTCCACGTCTTGAAGTTTGCATTAGTTCAGCACGCGCATATAATGTCAAGGCAATTTGTTTAATTAGAACGATAGCCTTTTACATTATTTGTTCATATCAATATCACATGAATAAATATTATGAACACAAAAACTGTTCGACAATGTATGGATTCGTGACGCTTACCTATAACGCACGTTTTTATCAGCAACAATAACACGTCATTTTGCCGTACGTAAACATCAGTTTTCTCCTCTATAGATAACGATATTGTTCTCGGTCTCGTAAATTTTAATTTCATACAACAATTGTGGAATAGCCATAACGGAGCGCAAATTGTTCCAGAGAAACACGGCAAGATTTTCTGTTGTGCTCGGCGTATTTGCAAAATATGCAATGTCCTTGTCGAGATTCTTATGGTCCGCTACGTCCATGATAGCAAGTTTAATATCATGTTTTAGGTCGGTGAGATTATATACCATTCCAGTTGCGGGAATAATGGTACCACAAACGGTAACTTCAACTACAAGAATACAAAACGCATTCAGAAGTTATATATAGAGCTTTTATTGAGTACCATTGTAATTATGCCCGTGTCCATTGGGATTGTTACACTTGCCGTACACCTTTGCGTTCTCCTCGTCCGACAAGTCCGGGCTGGGAAGCAGAATAATAATTAATGTACAAGTGAAGCTCCTCTTGGGCTTACCTATGCAAACGGTGACAGGCTGAGAAGTGTTCACGTCTTGTAAGATACACACGCTTTGCCATTATTGATTTAAGCAACGAGTCTCAACAACGAAAATATGTCTAGCTACTGGTGGTTTTTATCCGTTCACAGTTCAATGATCGTCAACCTTGAGCGTGAAATTACCCAGTTTATACATAAACAAGGCGCCTTTTACTTTCAGATAGGCATTGTGAATTTGGCTTAGTAAGGTTTCGTGCAAATACATTCGTCAGACTAAGCACTCAAATTTACGCCAATTACACATGCTAAGATATATATTTACTTACATTTTACACTCACAATATTTGCTCGCTTCTTCGCCGCATAAACTGTGTAAATATTTGCTATTTGAAAGTTAATTATTAAAGGACAGCAAGATAATAAATTTAGAAAAGCGTCTATTTAATTTCCTAATAATTTTGAACCAGATATCATGGAACTTGAATAAGAAATTAGTTTTATTATTAGGTTCATATCACAAAAAGGCAAAAAGAAATTACAATACACAGTTCGCTAAAATTTTTGTAACTCAAATTAATTCACGTTATCTTTTACCTCCAAACTGAAAATATAATTTAATATTAAAACACATTCAAACGTTGTATCAGACAGAAACGTTGGTTAAAAGAAGATTTCTGACGTCCGAAACGAAATTAACGTGCAAATGTAGTTACTGTATACGTCAACAAAATCAAAACTATTTAGTGATTAAATTATTATAGATGACAAAGGGACATTCTTTCTTCGTATCAACTTTTCATTGGCGCTACACAATTAAGAAGTTAGTCCTTCTTCAACATACAAAAATAATTATGCCCCTGCAACAATATTAATTTACTGAACTTTAAATTATCTCTGCACCTTTCTTCCTCTACTCCTAAATAGAACATGTGTAAAAACGAATAACTTGCGCCTTGTTTTGTTTACTTCTTCAGCATTATATTCTCTTGTAATATAATCTATGCAATATCTTTACAACGTATCATTCTTCTTTTAGCTCCCTTGGTTACTAAAAATTCTTGCATCGTTATATATATTCCTTAAGATATTTTTCTTTAATAATTACTAACATCTTATATTACACATTGCAAAATATCAAGAGCTCTGTACGCAAATACTTATTTACATGTTAATTAAAAGGAGAAAGATGTTGCAACTCGCTGAATTAGTAACGTCGGTTATCGCTCGTGTCGTTTGCTGCTGGCGGCCGAACAACAATAAAGGCGTAAGACTGCGCCTTGTTGCTCAATGCGCTTGGAAAATAATAGTAAAGTCATCATATCAACTCACCAATCATTCCAACACACGAAAAACATTGCGTTGAAAATGCAACATTTTTTGCTCACCGCCCCTAAGTAATAGCTTATAATCTCAGTCTTAAAAAAGAAACATTGTTTTATTGATTTAGGCAAAGCCAAAGCCTTCGGAACATTCGTGGATGGCTTTTAATAGATTAGAACGTAACTTGTCGTATGTCTCGTAGACTGGCAGGTCCAGCTGATTGAAACTACAGAAAAAGTATAAATTAATTAATAATACAGACATTACTGCGAGTCATTGCACTTAATGGTCAGCTATTTCTTACCATGTGTGTGCAGAAGGCAATCGAACGGTAGAGCGGTCGTCCCGATGAATTTGGAACTTTTGAACGCCGTTCATTCCTTCAAGAGCGCCAAAGCCTTGCAACGGCACCTTTGACGTTCCTGTTACAAATTGTAGAAATTTGGCTCGATCTGCTTGATCGAACGAGCGCAATGCTCTCCAGAACCATTGTATCTGCATTAAGTAAGTTTTAGTTAAATTTTATCGCCACGTTAACAAAAGAAATCATGCACAAACCTGTAACGAATTCGCTTGGTATTTATGATACTCGGTGTTTGCTTTAAGATCCTCAATGTCCACGTTTGGCAAACCGGAAATTAGTAACTCTAATTCTTGCTCATTAAATATGGAAATTAAGCGCTTTGGTATAATATCGTAAAAACCTTCTAAAAAGGCAGTTAATCTGAAACAAAAAAGGTGTTAATGGAAATTAAAACTTATAACGAAACACTTACTGTTGCCGAATTGCACCTGTCATTTTCATTTGGCATGATCTTCTTACATACTCCATCTTGTTCTCTTCGGTAACGGGCACATTTCGGCCATTGGGTATCAAATCGCGCGTTTCAGTAACGCCAAACTCATTGATCTCTGTGCTGAAGGAGAGGTCGCAATCGAAATTGTTAATGTTGTTCTCCATGAGGTAGACGAGCCCACGATAAAAGCTATAATCCTCACTTTCCATATCAGTGTACTTGACAGGAATGCCCAAAATATGCTTATAAAACGACCGCGTGAAGTAGCATTCAAGCAGTTTGTTATCGTAAATGGCTTTGGCTGTTAAAGAACAAACAAAACATTAAGTCACCGCTGAATTCGGACTTGCAATTTAAATGCATACCTATTACACGTCCTACAAATTTGTAGTAACAAAGATGATTTGGGTTGTAATGACTCGCCGAGTTGATCATGTATGTAACACGATCGCCAGGGGAGACCGTAAACAGCGCATACATGGGATTGAAAATATCACGCGAAATAATGACGTACCATTCTCGTAATAAGCCACCAGCATCCTGCCCTTCCTCATCTGTAGACAGATCATAAATCGTAATTATATATGAAACTCGGAGTTAATGAATTGTTAAATACCTTCAAAAACTATATAAAATCTATTCTTCCACTCTTCTGGTGTACGTCTGTACAATTCCCTGAAGGAGTCCTCGAAGACATGTTCACGACGCACATGAACTGCGGTTTCCTCCCTGCGAATGTTCTGATCGAGACGATCCAATTCGGTTCGGAAATAGCGACGTTTGATATCAAAATCCAACACACGCGTATGATCGACAAGCACCGAGAACGGACCGTCTGCAAGATGTGCAGTCGTCTGACGAAGAATTTGATTAAGCACAGTACGATGCATTTCTGCAAATGTAAGGAACTTATGATGCTCAAGAGGAACGCTTGATCTGCCGCTAGTGGTATCAGCCATCTCATTTTGTTGCGATGTGAATGAAGTTTCACCTTCGCTGGTTGTATTCGCGGCGTCCTGGGCCGATGTCTGTTTGTTATCAGTAGGTGGTGTTTCTTGTGGTGGCGAATGTACCAAGAAGAAGGCCTCAACGGCAGGTTGCAGTACAAGTACGGCATGATGGTCGGGTGTATGCTCCAATTCGAGAAGACATTCAGTTAAAGTCCACCAAAGACCTTCAAGATCTGCTAGCTGTGCTCCAAGTGGACTTAGAGTAATCGCTGCGCCATCCGGTCCCTTTTTATTCGTGATAGCTTCACGTATTTGCACGATAACGCGCAATACGCGCAAAAAGAACACTTGACTTGACGATTTCGACGTAAGCGCTGCCATAGAGGGCAACTGTAAGTCACAGGACGTTTTCACTTTCGATGATGCACTAATTACAACTTGTTCATTAGTGAAACGATTATTTAGAATGCCCTTCGATGTACTCGCGGATGGCTCATCCTTGGGTTTCGGCGCTGTTGAATGCGTGACTTGAAGCTCTTCAAGCATATTTTGTATCTGCCCCTGTACAATCTCACCGCTGCGCTTCGCACTGCTCAGTAATAAGTTCAGAATGGATCGACTCATTTCCAAAGAGCAAGTCGACAAATTGAGCAGAAGAGCTGTTACTTCTTCCAAGCCTTCCTCGGAGCAACTTTTATACGTGAGCACACTAACGGCGAGATTGAGTACCGCTTCGGGAGCAGCAACACTTTCGTAATTTTGAGCAAAGTTCTTATTGGTCGAATTCGCATCGCTCTTGATGAGCTCAGGCATGCCGATGGAGATCACAGACAAAAGTCGCAGCAGCTTATCGGTGAGCTGAATACTATTACGGATCACATTTGAATTTAACATACCCAACAACTGGCCAAAGGCGCTTTGTTCAAAAGTTTCGACCACCGTCTCGGACTCGTTGTCAAAATGATAAAAGGTCTTATTCAGGCACTTGCCCTTCTTGGTGCTGCTGGCATCCAGCTTAAGCAGCATGTCCCAGAAGTCAGTCGATTCCGGTTTGTTCTTTCCAGCAGGCTTTTCAGTCTTCGGCTTAACTTTTGGTTTCAGTGGCAACATGAACGTTGGGAAACTACGAGCCATCGATGTGAGAAGATCAAGAGCGTTTCTACACACGACCGGCGCGGCCTGTGCGTGTATGCTAATGTTCGAGTTGCTTAAAGTTTTTTCGCTCTTCTTCCCCGGTACACGATTCACAATAAAGACGTTCGCACGACAGCCCAGTGCGGCTTCCATGCGAATATTTAACCAGTTGGCACCGTTATTGATAGCTTTCATATCGGTTGTTAGCTTGAAGCACAACGGTCCCGGTCGCGTATTCTTCTTCGACTTACAGGCAACTTCAGTATCCGCTTTCACATGTACGCTGCGATCGACTATGCTAAGTAAGGCACGCACCACCCAATCGCGCGTCGGCACATGATAGCACAAATTTCGAATGACGCGCTGCAGACGCCCGGTGTTCATCTTGGGATCATCGATAAATAGCAGCACAAGAAGACATGAGAGTGCTTCATGATCGAGTAATCTACGACCACGAACCTTTAGGTTGGTGCTGGTACTGGCTGCTGGATTGAAGTAGGGTCGCTGGGCCCAATGAGGTAGCAATTGCGCGGCATTGAAACGCGATGTAAGGCGCCCACGGCCAGTCTGTCTTATAATCGTCGTTAGATTGGCTTCAAGGAAGCGCTCCTGCACTTGCATTTGTCGATTTCGTGCTTCCCAATCACGGCGAAGTGTTTGCGCTTCGGCTGCAAGATCAGGTGGCAGAGCAGACATCTGCGAGTCTTCCATATCCGACAAAATCTGAAAGGAAATACATTCTCAAAACTTAGCTCAGTTTTAAACGTAAATACAATATTACCATTGTCCTCAATGACGGTTGAAGTGTTTCGAAGAATGATGCCGCATCTACTGGCTCATCTGGATTGGCTCTAGCAGCCGCTTGCCGTTGTTGTTCCAAGCGTTGTTGCGTGAGCACTTCCTCCTGGAGTGATGGAGGCAATGCTGCTAAGAATTCAGTACTTACTTCAGTTGAACCACCACTTGTAGTTGGCTCAACAGGTGCAGCAGTCGCAGAAGACAATCTCTGCTGTAATCTTAGCATACGGTGCTGTTCAAGAACTTCACGTCGCATTTCTGGCGGCAAAGCTTCCAAGAACGACGGATCCACACCTTCAGGTATTTCTTCCTCCACATTTTGTCTACTACCTGCAGGATCAAAGTCACTAGACGCACTTTGAACAGCTGTGTCGTTGCTCGTGGATGCTGGCGCTTGTTCACTACTCGTTGGATTTTCCGCATTTGTACTAGCTTCGGCCATAGGTACCAATGTCACATCATTATTCTCAGATGTATTAACTTCATTCATTTGTTCATTAGTTAATGTAGTTTGGGCTTGTACTGCACCATCACTTGCTATTTGTGGTCTTGGATCTTGCTCGGCACCGCGCTCAAATGTTGCCCAGAACTCTGAATACGAAGGATCAGGGCTGAATGACGGATTCTCAGAAACGACAATATCCACCTCTTGACGTTGCTCAGTGGGATTCATAGTAACATTTGCAGTGGTGGTTGCTTGTTCGGATTGTTCCATTGCATTTTCCAACGTTGGCGCAGCAGGACGTGGTGGGGCAGCTGCGTCAGATTGTATCAGATCGCCACCGAGTTCGATTATATCTAATGGTGCGAGCCATAATGGAAGACGATTCATTGATATCGGCTCAAATGTGTCAGCGGGTGCCGGTTGCGTAACTTGTGGCGGAGGAATCTGTGGAACGTCCGGAATAGTGACATCGTTAATGGCCGCTTGGCTTGCTTCAACTTCCGAATCAATGCGGCTTTCTTCAACATTGCGATCTGCTTCGGATAATACGTCTTCGTTGGGAGTTGACGAGCGCATATGTTTAGGTTGCTTGAGCGGTTCTCGCATCAAACTCGGGATCAAGTCGTTAATTACAGCGGTTACAATATCAAGTACGGAATCGCCATCAATAAAGAGTGATTCCTCTTTCCACCAATGCAGAACTACAGGAACGTGATTGATAGTTGCCATCATTGTATGATCAAAGATGTAACCGGTCTGATCGACAAAATCAATTTGCTCCTCAACTGAAGGGAAAATACTTATATTGTCCATTACGACTACACGTGCGGAATCACGGCTAACGTTTACAGGGGCTGAATGAAATACGTTTGATGGGCCGATGTGAAGGCTCCGGCCGGCAGGACCGAGCAATCTGTTGAAAATACTGTTTTACTTTGTAAACGCTATACTTTTATGCATGCAATAAATAATTACCTTTGCAAGAAGAATGGCGGGTTTGTGTTACGTGTATTAAATTGAAAATATTGATACCGGCGTGTACGACTTGTTCTATTAGTGCGACTAGTTCGGGGAGCACGGGATGTCGCCATAATTTCCTCTGTGGTAATTGGTGGCTGCAGCATCGGATGAGGAGATGCATCATTAGGATTATTAGATTCCTCAAAAGGAAATGCATTTAGTCCGTTCTCATTCCAACGTACTACCCGTGGTAATGAATCATTTTCCGACTCGTGATCAGCGTATTGAAGCATAACAATATCTTCGTCGCGGTCTATATTGCCTCCCACTGCAATTACGCAATATTACGAAAACTAAATTTAGAAGGAGTAAGACTACTTACAGTACAATTCTGGATCGGGATCGTCTTCCTCTTCCTCAACGTCTTCTTCATCGTCATCTTCGTCATTATCATCATCGTCATCATTGTTCTCGCCTTCGTCAAGTGTAGTTTCGGCGTTATCGTCCTCCCCATCATCAACATCATCCTCGGAGTCCCCAGAGTCAGCTGAATCGCCGCTATCCCCGGAATCGCCAGAATCGGTACTCATAAGCTCTTCGGTCGCATCCCGTTCATGCTCCTCGAATACAACAAGATTGGACTCATCATCAATTTCCATGGTGGCGTTGCTTCCGTTCTGAGCGCGATCTACTAAAAGTTGTTCCACGATTTCATCCAAAACATTACCATGCACATTGTAAAGGTTACCATCTAAGCTGGATGCAACCGCAGACAAATCGTGTTCGGTGTTCTCTGCATCTTCAGCCGCATCCTCACCTTGAGCGTTCGTCACATCAGTCGAGGTTCCGCTCATGTTGCCGTCGTTGTCCGTGATGTTATACGTACGCCGGCGTTTGCGTGCGTTATTTCCGGCCACGTTACCCGTGAGGGGCTGGTTGACAATCTTTGAGAGGCATTCCATAGGCTTAAGCGTTGAGTTGATTGTCGCTGAAAAACTCGGACTGGACATGTCGAGGCAATGTGGCACACGTGCCAAATCGTTAAAGATGCCTTTGCGCAACATTAGACGCGCGATATTGTTTACGTTCGCATTAAACGTTTGCGATTTGTAGATGCGCATCTGCTGCACCGGGGGACATTGCTCAATCATACTGAAAATTATACCGCTAATGTGCTGAATGCGCACATGTTTCTCATTCGATTCGGGAAGAAGAAGTGCGCGCACAAGTGCTGCACGTACTTCAGTGACAAGCGATGATTGGGCTTCCGGTTCGTGATTGCAGGAAGCAATCCCGGAAATAAGAGTACGACACATATTGGAACTCTCAGTGTCGCTAAACGCTTCGTCGGCGGGCAGAATCTTATCGAAAAGGAATGCAAGGCATGTGCAATCCTCTTGTAATTCATCGTAGACGTTATGGTCGTAGACATAATCGGTGATTAATCGAGCGACGCCCGCATAGGACACAACTGCATCGGCCAAAATCTTTAGAATTGAATCCTTGGTCAGGACGAAATACGACATGATAGGCGCATCACAACTGCATACACTCGGTGTCCGTTCTTCTTCTTGATTGTTCAGAATGTTGGAATGCGTTCGATCGTTGTGATTGTTACTGAGCAATTCGCTTGCACATGGAAGTTGCGTTTGTGCATTCGCTTTTGATTTATGCTTCTTTTTGCAGCCGCTGCGAAAATCGAAGTCCAATTTCGCGGGATCTCCGACGGGTCTCAATAGCGCGTTTAGCAAACAATGTATCGTTTCAATCGATTCTTTTTCTGTAATGACCGGTGCTTGCCGATTGTTTGAAGACTGAAAATCCAATAATAAACGAGACTCCAATTCTTCCTCAAACAAATTCTGTCTGCGCGCATCAATTACGAGCGTGCTCTGTGCTACCTCCAAAAATATATTTGAATTGCGCGCTACAGAAGGGCCGATAGTTCGCATTAGAAACATTAAGTCTTTGTAGGCTCGGGGAATTGTCGCATAGGTCCGACCGCAGATAACCTTTTCCATAGCATATGCTAGAATGGCCGGTGATTCTAACGCATGACGAATCAGTAGGGTGGCTAAAGTTTTAAACTCGTGAAAACTGTATGCCACGTTGTATTTTAATAAGCACTGAATTCCACCGTTTGCGACAAACTCTTTGGCAACATCAAAGTCTTGAGTAAAACGCAGACAAACTCGCATAAGTGCATCGAGCATTTGGTGGTCAACGTCAACAGCCTTCATGAGCGCAACACATCGTTTCACAATTGCCAAAGCTTGAACCTTTTCGAATGTCTTCAATTCAATGCATCGCGCCTTCTCTTTCTCGGTCAATTTAACCGGCTCATTAACAATCGGTTTGCCCGCGACCACTTTGCATAAATTAGCGGGTGTCATAGTAATGGGTCTGTTGTGGTTGCTCTCCTCGTTGATCTGTTGCATGGAGGTGAAACTGATAATGTATTTACGACGACTGGACGAAATTCGGACAGTTGCATGACCATTCCAATAGGCGTCATTGATAATTTTATTGTTCGCCTCCGAATACTTGGTCCACTTGCCAGATATGGCATCAAACCACTTCCAGGTACGAAGGGTAGCCTTGTGCATTTCACGCTTGCGTTTTGTGGTAAGCGAAACTTTGCCATATGAATCTAGCAAAAGCAATACGGGGGTCAACCACTTGGGTACAGTAGCAACATGATGTTCGGTGAGTAAGTTGCTGGCGAGCTCCAATAGATCTATAAAGTGATACACGAGCGAGAAATCGAATTCGATATAGGAAGGCACTTCATAGAACAGTGTGTATAGATGCGTGTAGTTGGCAAGTCGTAATGCTTCATCTGAGTCGCAGCATGCCTCCGGTGATACGTTTTTGTCGTTAAGGATTTGTAATGTCGTCTTTTTGATCTTCGACAATATATTAACTATGATAACTTTTTTGCACGCATGTCCATTACGATTCATGATCGTTACTAACAAATCACACACTTTAAAAACGGTCTCGGGTACTGTTTCAATAAGTTCGAGACATACGTCGACCGCGCCATACGTAAACTTATCGATGACTTCCTCCGGAATCGGCCATGTAGTTTTGGCCTGTTTTCGTTTTGGATCTTCTTTGGGCTGAGTATTTGATTCGCCCAGTGACATTGCAATCGCAAGAACCATTTGATCATCTTCGGATAAATCTGTGTCCGACGCCATATTCGCCATAGATCCCTGAGGATTAGACAATAAGTACTCCGTGGCCTGTTCGAGATTAAGGGTGCGTATCAACGCTTCCATGGCTGGATCACGTCTAAAGCCCATATCGAGGAGTGCGTTCAGACTTTCCGACATGGTTTCATTTTCGGGTTGTAGACGACTTGCAGCAGTGGATGTGGATGTAGTGCCAACTGCAGTTGAATTCGCATTTGATGTTTCTGTTTTATTGTCAGCGAGCATATTTAGTTTTTCGCGAATGATCTTTTCACCGCGTAGAATATGTTTAAGAATGGTGAGTATCGAATCGCTCATGCGGACACCATATTTAGGCAGGGGCTTTCTACCCCACAACAACATTACTGCGTTGAATGCTTCGGCATGGATTTCCATTAAATATTTAAGCGGGTCGAAAGGAAGAACACGAGGAGCAGCGGCCGATCGTGAAACCGTATGCGGCGATTCGAGAATGGTTTTCGGGTTAACCATTTTCTCCAATAACATCAACCATGCGTCGAGAAATTCGCCAGTGCCTTCTGGCAAATTCGGATCTTCCAAAGCCGTTTGCAATTTTAATGTGCCCCCGGCGCTCAGCGCCCATTCAAAGGCATTAAAAAATGTAGCTTGCCCACGCAATGCTACAAACTTCTGTAGCATCAGATGATACGGATAACGTTTTTCGTCAAACAACATAGGACTGGTAAATCCAACGCTACAAATCAGGAACGTCAACTGGAATTTTGGTACAGACGTCTTGGGTAAGCGCACATATTCCAGTCCATTGGCCAATAGAATATTGAGTGCGGTAGCCACTGAACGCGCATGAAAACTTGTAAGAGCTGGTGTGGAAATCATATTCTGACCACGACGTTGGCGCGCTGGTATACCCACGCATAATTTAACTAATAGCCCAAATAACTCAGCCAACGCACGCCCTAAACGCGACGATGCGCCCAGAAGTGGTTTAATGTATTTTAGTTGTTGAGGTGTTGGTTTATGACTCGTCTCTGGAGTCACTTCAGTATCTACATCCATGCTCGTGGATGCGGTGGGATTTGTCGTTAATTGTTCCATTGCGCTCGCAACATTATCACCCTCTTTGGCTTCTTTTGCCTCGGCTGTTACCACATTAAGTTTATCCATATCCTCTTTGCCAAAATCACAGTCGGATTGAATCACGTCATCGCTGCATAAGGCCAATAAGAGAGTGCTCTCCCACACCAGACTGGTATACAATTCGGCCAGGCCTTTGAGCACTTTCAAACCTTGCTCGGAACCCCAGTGGTTCAATGATAATATTCTAATATCATTTTGGCCAGTTCGGCAAACGTGCACGAACATCAAAACATAGCCGTGAGCCGCACTCATTGCATGTAATAAGGGCGTAGCTGAAGCTGTACTGAACGCAGTTTCGAGATGAGGCGCATTTGCAAGTTCGTGCAGAAGCTTCGAAGTACCAGGTTTCTCCAACTTCAGATACAACGGAGTTAAACGTTGAAGAACTTCGCTTAGTTGTGATAGCCCTTCCTCCAGGACGCGTGATTCATGCGCTAAATTCAAAATACTTTTGCAGACACTCGCGACTGCCTGCGCGGAATTGGTAATCGGGCAATCGACCGGTAAGTTGGGCAAGCCCAGTATACGAAGCAACGGTGTGAGACCGTTCTGCGCGACAAATTCACGACAATGATCGTCTGTAGAATTATTGCTTAGTATTGCGTCCACAAACTTCGTTACGTTTAAAATATATTCAGTCAATGCAATAGGCTGTTTTTCACTATTTATGGATGCCTGATTTTCTTGATTATCGGCGTGCGCATTTGAAGATGTTGACGCTTCCTCCTCATCCTCGTCCTCTTCATCAGAGGAGTTGCCCTCGGTTCGATTTGTGTTTGTACGTGGGCTGACGGCCGACGACGCAACCGCTTTGTATTGTGAGCGCCAACAAACGTACTTGGGATCGCTGCCAAGTGCACACAATTCATTCAGTAGCTGCACGATCGCAGTGGTGGCATTGACTTTTAAACTTGGCTGGTGGCGCATCAGCTCATCCATTGCGTTGCCCAGATTGGATGCAGCGTCACCGAGCGGGTCGGAACTGCGCCGCTTTCGCATCGCCGATAGATAGGTTGGCGATAATAGGACTTTAAATAAACGTTCAAAAGGCTTACATTTTGAGAAGGACTGAAGTCCACGGCTGTTGAGACACAAGGCGCTGAAGACATTGGGAAGCGATGCCAGCACTTCACGCGTAGCGGGCACATCCTTGACGAGTAATGCCTGCAGTACAACGTCCGTGAGCCCGTTGTCCTGGATGGTCGAAAGGAGACTTGGCTCTTGGAACACATAGACTGTCACGACGTCCGTCGCAAGCAGGAAGAGCGACGGGCCGTAGTATTCAGCATTGGATATTATATGCTTTAAGGACGTGGGCAGCGTCCCTTCCATTAAATGTCGTATATGTTCCGAGAAGGTTGAATCTTGCAGAGCTTTCTTCAAAAAGTTTAGCATGGATTTCAAGAGGGCCGTACGTTGCGCTAAACACGTTTTGCCCATATTTTCAGGCACGAAGATAAATTCGTACGTTGGGGTATCTTCATCACTGGCTGGGCCAGCGCGCTCTTCGTGTTCTATTTGTAATGTGAGAACATAGGGATGCTCATCCACGCACAAAGTAACCTCGACATCAAGACGGCTGATGAAGCTTTGCAGACCGCCGTGAGTATAGAACGATTGCATATCGACGTTTGTGATCAAGTCAATGACACGCACTGCACGAGTGACAAACTGTAAAGACAAATTAGTATCGAGAAACGCCAAATGACATGCACAATTAATAAGTCGATCAATTCTCGAAAGCCACTCACCGTGATGTGTTCTAACTCAACACCGTGCCAGTTGATAACTTGGAGCAGAGACTCCATCATTCCGCAAGAAACTAGTGCATCGCCACCAGATTCGTAACTAGCCAAATGATAGAGGAAACTAAATAGTGCGGTTGCCAGAGGCAGGGGAAACCGCAATTTACATTCAGCTGTAAGCTGTGTTGTATTGATGCCAAATTCGGGTGCAAACTCCAATCCCTCCTTAGGCTCTTCAATCTCTTCCGTGGTATCCGATGAATTTGATTTAACCTCGGGAATTTGGCTCGTTAAAGACGTAATGCAATTACGAACAAGCACTGGAAGGAAACCGTGGTACTGACTCGCACCAGTGACGTCTATGATATTATTTAATCGTGATCCAGGTTTTCTGCGGGCACAGAAAAAGTTTTAATGACACCATCGAGTACTAACCTGAAAAATACGTACTTTGGAAAATGTGGATTTCTATCTAAATGTATAATCGACGTTAGCGTTCTAAGTGCAGCCGAACGGATTTCGACTAAGTAAGGCAACTTCATCTCAATCAATTCCACCAACTCCTCCAATAACCCATTGTAGAGAAGCGTGTGTGCCGAGTCACCAAGTGCGTTCGCATACACGAGCACTGAAAGCGCTTGAAGGCGCGCCTGTACGCATAACAGGCGATTGCGGTACGTTGAGAAGTGATGGGCAAGCCGAACGTGAGTGAATAATAACATCTAAAAATTAAACGTGAGTTAAATCAAATTTTGCAAGAATTAATAAAAAAAATCGTCTCTATACCCTTTTCTCCAATGGGACGTTATACAATGATGTCAAGCTTTTCATAATCTCTCCAAGAGATTTGCCCAGCTGATCCACGTGCTCAACGTGGATGTATGTCATTGTTTGTTTACCAGTGGACTTGGGCGTTTCGCTAGGTATTGTTTTGCTAGTACTCGCTTTACTGCTTCCAGCGGCTGTCGATGGTGTTGACGCATCTTTTTCCTTGGCTTCGCTACCGCTGCTGGCACTGCTGCTATCCGCATGGAACTCAAAATGCAGAGTGGTGGCGGATGCGGGCAGGGGTTTGTCGTTATTGCAGCAGTCGGCAAGACCGAATCCGTTCTCTTTGCCGCCCCAACTTTCTGCAAGATAGTGCAACTGCGAGACGAGCGAAGCGCGTTGCACGCATTGCATGCGTGTGATAAAATTACTGCGCTTTGAGAACATGTACAGCAAATTGAGCACGCCCAACACGACGGACATATCGCTGGCGGCGAGAAGTGCCAGCAGCTTGTCCATGGACTTGTACGTGTGTCTGGAGAACGAATGCTCTATGAGCAACGTGGTGAAGTGCAGGACCCATAGCAGTAGTTTGCGGCTCTGTAACATACACACACGTGACGAAACTGACAATGGTTCAGCCAAAGGGATGGCGGAACGATGGAAAGATGTACTTACTGCACTGCTGTACTTATCACAGGCCAACGCCCACGCGTTGCCGCACTCGGATTCGGCCGCCTCGTCGAGAATGGTGTCGAAGATGGCAAGCACCTCCTTCCAATGGCCGAGTTCACACTTACCAAACGTCCACGTGCTGATCTTGGAGAGCTCCTCGAGCAACTGCTTGCGGCTGCATTTCTTCAGCCGGTCGATCAGCGCTTTGCATTCGGCAGGCGGCTCCGACGTGCTCTTCTTCAGTTTACAGTGGTCGACCTTCATCGTAGTGGCGGCGTCGCGCGTTGCTGCGCCAGCCACTGCTGCTACCGTCGAAGACGGTGGTGTTGTTGCTGCAGGCGCTTCTTCGTCTATCGAACCTTCATAGTCAATATCTTCGCTTTGGTTGTCAGCTACAAGCAAGGCACAAACGCAACATTAGTCACCCCAGCACAACATTACGTAACGTGTTATAATAAATAAAATTTGTAAAAATAGAATAAACAAATCAATATAATAAGAGGATACGTAAAGTAGAGAATCGTGGCCTGCTTTTTTGTATATAAATTAATTGCCAACAAACGTCAACTGAATGGAAAAACCGAAAACGAAGAAAAGAAAGAATAAACTAGAAATTAACAAAAAAAAAAACAAGAAACCAAGAGTAGCGAAACGTTCCACAAAAGTCGCACTTACTTTGATTGAAGTACATACTCGCAGCCATGATTCTTCATCATGTGTTGAGTATTTTATCAATGTTAGATTCTAGCATATAAACGCGCTGAAATATTATTTACCCTGAATTGAAATTTTTACGTATGAGTTTGCTTTGTTTTTCGGTAATATCTGACTGCGGGGATTTACGTTCTCTCGCTCGCTTTCTTTCGCTTCTCTTCTGAAACAAATTTGCGATTGCAATGAAAACCGATACCTGACAAACAATTAATGAAGACGTTCAAGCATTCACATGCATTCGCAGTGTGAAACAAAACAACAAAACGTACACCAGCCCGATCAGGTGACAGCAATTTTCACGTAAAGCACTAGGATTTCTTGCAACACGACCAATTGCACTGGCTCTTAACCGCAGGGACAATATGGATGCGTTTGCTATTTTTTGACATTAGCATTCAACAATAAAAAATCACATCCAGAACATACCACACAATCTATTATGCCACGACGTTCAATCACGCTTGGTACATAGGAAAAACGCAATAATGATTTAATGATCTGTGCAGACAATAACTCAAAATAATTATAAACAAATCAACTGTCAAAAATGCGTAAACAGAAACGTTGGAGTAATGCTCGGACTATTCCAAACGCTCGCAGCCCTTGCATTGACTATTGCGCGACGTTACGAACAGACAACCGAATTGCTTAGTCATTGGACATATAAATACGAAACTTACAACAAAATGAAGCGAATTGCACCAGCTAAACGAATGGAGCAAACCAGCAGCACTACGACGATATATAATATCTGCGTTATTTGCGTATTCCGGGTACACCCTTTCGCTGCACAAACACACTGAAATTTCACAAAGTGTCAAACCAATAATACTGCCACTAGCTGAATTCAACAATAAGAACACCCGACTTTATTTACGACTAAATTAGCTGTACTGCTGCTCATACGAACGCTGCCAGCCGCGGCCATATTGAATAATGCAAAACTACACAAATACAAGACGCATGCGCCTGTGTGCGAATGCACGAAATGGAAAAAGAAACAGACAAGGATGCAATGCTCAGACGAATTGTGGGAAATGCAAACAGATTCGCATAAACATGCATTCGGCGAATTTGGCAAATGTAAACTTGATGCACGCTAATGGCAATCTAATCATGTTCGAGGCCTTGATTATCGATGCAACGCGAAAATACCTGAAGCTCGCTGACGATGCTCCTAGTCAAAGAATTGTTTCCGAGAACCACTCACATATAGTTCTATCCGAACGTAGTGATTACGACACAACAAACAATGCGCACGTCGCAGGGAGTGCAAATGGCCGTCGTCGTCGACGATGATCGAGAACTCCTATGCTTTGTTGATTATTAAAATCAACACAGCGTAGTCCAGTGCGACCGCGATGATAATGCGAAACACGTTTTGTTCTCGGGCAAGTTCTAACTTGCCATTGACAGAATGTCTTCAAAGCACTACTCAACACTCGCGACGCGAACGTGCCTAAGACACTGGAGCTTTGAGCTACATGTGTCCGCGAATTGTTTATAATCAGTCAATAAGCACACAGACGATAAATCATACTTTGTAATATCTTGGCAAATTTATGCTAATTCACTATGCAGCATCTGATTCTAACAGCTGCCACGCTTGCCAATGAAAACGTTCCACTCTAGCGCCGCCGTCGGAGTTCAGTATCACCTAGCTAATAATCAACCCAGCTCACCTGAATCCCGAAACGCGATGAATTGAATGTTCAAATTCGTTGAAAAGCGTACAATATGATGGCGATATTTTAACGAATGTATAGAAATGGCTCCTATCTAGCGACATGAGGCAGCTCGCACTTCGAGGTTATGTTGCTGACTCAGTGGAGGAATTTATGCAAATCATGCAGATGAAACGACCACCGAAACTCTTACCAATTGCTAATAATTGTTGACTGTATCGATAAATTAGTAATCCTACATCCACCGTTACTACTGCACTAGAAATTGTTATAACAAACTCACTGCGAACAAACTCGTGTTAACCGTCCCGAGAAAACCAATTAACTGAACTGTTCAATCAAGATCCGTGAGGGGCGCTCACTGCCCGATGCACTTGACAGCAATTGTTGAATAGATGTAAACAAAAACAAATTGTCCTATAATATTAAAATCGTATTGATTTATATTACGATCGATCGCGATATATTATTATAAATGTTGCTGACCTTCTTATGTGGCTTAGGGGTCAGAATTACTCGAGCCACCTCTTTTATGGCGCAGGCGAACTTGGTATACGAATTCTACAACGTGGATGGATTTGTAAACGTCAAGTGGGGGGAAATATTGCACGAACCTGAAATTTTGTAAAGCAAATGCGCACAGCCGATTGTAAATTATCGAGGTGCTGTGATCGCCCTGTATGAGTAGCAGTGATAACAACAGTTTCGTATCACGGGTCGCTGCTGTGTGACATTTTCGTTCGCGGTTTCAATAATTTTGTAGACGAAATTCCAGGTAACAAAAGCCCGCCCGGATTCTTCAGCTGGTATATTCGTCCTGCTACACTTTGCCAACGTCGTCTGTGATTAGTGCTTCGTTTGCAGTGCTTGCAATAAAACAATGATAAAATATTGAAGTGACTAATTGATCGGTTCATGCCTATAATTGCTCCCATAATCGTCTACATCCAGTAAAGACTCGAACGACTTGGACGATAAGCATTTTGCAAAATGTCCGGCTTCGACGAGAACCCGTTCGGTGAGCCTACCATCGATAATCCTTTCGCGGTGAGTACCCACGTAGATATTGCGCACATTGTTGCAATAATACAAACATTTTTATATGATCAGGATCCAGCTGTGCAGCAGGTAACCAGTAGAACACAGAATCAAATAAGAGTTGAGGACTACAATCCATTTGATAAGCAACAGCAAAATGCGCAACGTCCTGTAAGTGTTGCTGCTTTACCTATGAGTAATATTAGATTAATTGTGTAAAATAATTTAAGATGGGCTACAATCAAGGCAATAATGAACCAGCCATTATGCAGCCCACGCAGGACCCGCCAATGTACAGCCAAAGTGCTCAGCAGACCACGCAGAAAGCGGTGCTCAATACTGCTGAGCTCCAACGTAAACAGGAAGAGCTGGAGCGCAAGGAGCGAGAATTAGCACGCCGTGAAGAAGATATGTTGAACAATGCGTATAATGTTCGCAGGAATAATTGGCCTCCTTTGCCAGAACAATGCTGCTTTCAGCCATGCTTTTATCAGGATATCCAAGTGGATATTCCCCTAGAATTCCAGAAAATTGTGCGACATCTGTATTACCTCTGGCTCTGTTGGTAATTGAAACATGGGAGAAAATAGCGTAGTAATTTGATTTATTTGCAGTTCATGGCTTGGTAATGCTCCTCAATGTGCTGGGCGGATTTATCTTGTGGAACTTTACAGTGATTGGAATGGGTATTCTCTTCACGTTGATGTTTACGCCGTTTTCATACTTGTGCTGGTTCCGTCCTGCATACAAAGCCTTTCGGTCCGATTCATCGTTCAATTTCATGGTATTTTTCTTCGTTTTCTTCTTTCAGTTTATCATCACAACTATTCAAGCCGTTGGTATACCAGGGTCAGGCACCATGTAAGAAGATAACGCTAATTAAAACTGTCATTATGTTAATGGTCGTATTACTTTCCAGTGGTATTATAACTGCCTTAGAACAGTTCGATAACGAAGTGAAGGGAATTCTTCGTGGGTTGTTTGCTCTCATAGTCGCCGCAGGGTTTGGAGTCGCAGCTGCAGCAGATTTGTTTTTAATTTCAAAAGTAACTTACCCATTATTATTGAGTATCACATAAAAGTTTAATTGCACTTTCGCGCTGTTTTTAGATTCACCGAATGTACAGGAGTACAGGTGCGAGCTTAGCAAAAGCGCAAGCTGAATTTACAACCGAAATTCTGGGTAATCAGCACGTTCGCGATATGGCATCTAATGTTGCATCGGCGGCGGTGGCTTCGCAATTTTCATCAAATCAAAACACGAACGCTCCTACCAACCGATACTAGTTTAACACATAAAACTTTAAAGAGCTAAACCTAAAACTTATACAATTAAGAAATGAAAATATTTACAAAAATCTTTGGAATTATAAGACCTACAATTAACCTTGGACGGTTTGTCGCTTTCTTGAGCGCGCCTCACTACATTAATCTTTCTTAATATTGTTTCAAATGCAATGAAGATTACTTATTACAATTATTATGACGATCAATTTTCGCCGAGTGGTAAATAGTATTCGAGGATGCGCGTACTTTACAAATTCACTCTCACTCTATTACATTGAAATGAAAAGTACTTGTTCAACTATTTTGCAAATTATCCGTAGTATTAAACTACGCGCATCGTATACTCTCTGCGAATGCAATTGTATTGATTTATCCACTCTTAATACTTAAAGAATACTAACATGAAGAATATTCTAAGTATGTCTGTGTTACATTTATCTAAGATTTAGTTATTGATTTATATTATTATTAATCTTATTAATTATGTCGCATAATCTGTTTGGTTGTACTGTACTGATGATTGTACATATTCTTAGAACAATAATAATATGTAAAGTGACTCGTTGCAAGTAAGTGAACGAACGCAAACGAATTATTGTATGGGGATATTGTGTATCAGAATGGATGTTCAAGTAAATAATTATATCATGTTGCTGCAATCACGCATATTTTTCGCCTGCATGCCAACTCGAAGCACAGACGTAACAGGAGTAAAATTGCTGACTGTTTATGTCCATCGATTTTACAATCGGAAACCATAAACATTGCATGCTCGTCTTCTTCATAAACACATGGTTTATTTGCTCTTCTTTTTTTTATTCCTTGTTATATATTTTACAAACATTTTCCTATATTATTCTCTCTTCCTCATTACAATTTCTTTCCTAACGAACTCTGATGAATGAACACCATGAATATGAATATACATAAGATGTTTGCTGTCCTTCTTCTTATCAGATAAGAATTTTCTAGTATATTTAGTTATTTGGCAGTCATGAACGGTTTCTGGATTTTCTCCCGCATTTATTCTGCGCGTTTATCGCGTGTTGCTCTCTCATCATGAGTAATAGATTTAAATTAATTTAAACGAATTATTTAAAAACAAAAAGGAACTGTATGCGTTTTTCTTGCGTGCAAAAAGTATAAACTTGCCAAAAGCGGCGAACGAATATAACTAAAAAACGAATAACATTTAAATAATGCAATAATAATAAACAACAAATACATAATAGAACGCATAAAGATCTCAAAATGGCTGGCGAAATAAATTGAGAACAAAAAGGTGTACAAACAAAATGTGCAACAAAATGAACACCTTCCTTCTTCTCCCGAATTCTTTTCCCTTTGCTTTCTTTAGTTACTCTTTGTTATTGCTGCAAAAAGCAAACTGAAAAGCTTGCTTTCGTAGTGCATTAATTTACAAATGGAACAAGCATGTCTCGTTTTTTGTTTGTTTTGTAATGCAGAGATTGTAAAATGGCAGTGGTCGAATTACAAGTTGGTTTTTGATATAAATTACAAACAATACACTATATGCGTGTATGTAATGTATAAATAAATATAAATAATGATTTAGTTTAGTTGCAATAACAACGATGCAGAATGAATTCTAATATACGCATTTTATACAATATAATATTAATTAGTTGTACTTGAATTGTGTGTTGCCAATTGGATGACACGTTTTCAGTCGAAATTTTCATATTTTAGTTAAATCTGTTAATTGCATGTGAGTTCGCGTGCGCCATTTCGGCTCTCTTCGAAACGTTTTATGTGTTATTATGCACAAATAATGTACAAACGTAGTCATTATCTGGTTACTTGTTACCTAAGTATTTTATAAATATAGGTGCGTAGAACGCGTTCGTCCTACCGCACAAAATTATTTTCTATACAGATTAATCTTTGCATCTAATCGCTAATCCTCCTTTTTTCTCCCCTCGCATGATGCGAAATTCTTTAGATAAATATGGTACAGGCGCGTTTATGAATCATGCGTTGATTAAATTATAACGTTAAAAATAACCCGTGTATTAGTTATCCTTTATGTATAAAAAACTTCCTTATTTAATGTATTGACAATTAGAAAGATAACACGTAAACGCATTATTTTCTTAGTTCTACTACTTGGTTTTCGTTAAGTTTATTGAAAGGACTTGCATTCGGCAGTGATGTCTTTTCCATTAAAACGAAATAAATAAATGAAAGTCGTAAATCGATGTTCAAATAACACTTGGTGTTCTGTAATTTTTCACGAAAACCTTGTGCTACATTCCGACATAGACAGGCGCGTCGATTAAAGATTATTGTCGGAAGTTTGCATGCGTTTTCAGTGCATAAACTATTCGTTCCTTCTAGATAGAAATTATAATAATAAACGTTAATCTATCCTAGCTTTACCTAAAACTTGTACTTTATATAAAGTGTGTTGACGTTCTCCGTGAATACTTTGAATTTCCATTGGTTTCCTTTCCGCTCATTATCTATAATTGATTGATTGATTGGATGACAAATTCACATATCGCTTGAACACAAAATT
The DNA here is from genome assembly GCA_030264675.1 of Anaulacaspis nigra. Lineage (NCBI taxonomy): Eukaryota > Metazoa > Arthropoda > Insecta > Coleoptera > Staphylinidae > Anaulacaspis > Anaulacaspis nigra. The sequence goes on along the minus strand of JARJDV010006192.1, from coordinate 20,125 downwards.
GTTGAACTCTTCAAACTTAAATACCATTAATTAATCAGTGATTGTTTCTTGTATTTCCTTTTTCGTCTTCCAACACTATTACTTTGAGTAATTGCCCAAATTATTTCAGTGTGTTCAGTTTTGCCAATTGTCCTCTCGCCACTGTTCGCGATAGTAAAACTTCTTCTTAAAGTGCGTGTCTGGCTTCGATTTTTTCTCTTCGGCCTGTCGTTGGTACTTGAGCAACGCCGGATTACGGCTTGGGCTCTTCGGCACATCGGCGACATAATGCACGTGCAGGGGTGACGACGGCGATGGTGTCCGTGGGGGGCCGTATTCATCGCCAATCTCCGAGCTGCCCATGATAGCGGCCGGAGAGTCAGTCTTCTTCGAGGGCATTTTGAATAAGGTGGGCTTCGCATTGGGATTTAATTTAATTGCTTGTTTATTGTTGTTGTTCACCGGAGACGGCAAAGGCAACGGTGGCAATGCAACGGTCGGCAGGGGTGGATCACCGTGACCAATGCCTGAATCTGGTGATGTATTACAGCTATCAGTGCCTTCCGTTGATCGCCTCCGTTTGTCCAGCTCGGTCGAGGCAAAGGCCACAAGACGGTCAAAGTCAGAGGAGATTCGATCCTGCCATTTCGATTCTTCACCTTCCTCCTCAATCGCCTCGATGTCCGCTAAAAAGGAAACTAGTTTTATTGATTTAGTAGGGTGAAACGTGTTTGCGATGTTGTTTATAATTGTATGATATGTGTGTTTATTTCTGAAGGGGTACAAAATTAAAGATGCAATAACAACCATCATTCTTCATTTACTTTCAACGCATAGCTACGACCAAACCGCACAGTTATTGCATCTTTAAAGTTTTAAGGGGCAACACCATCACCAGCTATTACATTACAAGCAATAAAACAACAAAACTAAACACAAACTGCAAATCATCAAAAAGACTATAACAAAGCATATATAACAAAAACAAATCTTAATCATTAAACAAACGTTTAGAACAAGAATAATCTAAAAAAATAGCAAATTATTTAAGCGATAAACAAAACGTAACAAAATTGTCGCGCATTTTATTTAATTTTGATGTTTTTGTTTCTTGTCTTGTATTTAGAGTGTACAACAAAGGGTTGGTGGTCTCGTCTTGTTCGTTGGTTGAGAGAGGTGGTGGGTGGTATCCATTTATGAGAAGGAAGGACAGAAACTGAACATTGAAAATAATAGAGCACAAAGCTACTTACCACCAACTTTACTCAGCTTTTATCACACAGCCTTCTAATGACTAGTACGGTAGGAATAATTTGCATGCGCGAGTTTTGTGCACACGAGTTTTTGTGCTGTGTGCGGCCTCCCTATAGTTACACGTAAACAAACTACAGTCAGTCAATCAATTACTTAATCAATTGATATCACATCGAAACGAACGCATCTCATCATATCGCGTTGTTGCTTTATATTTTCTATTTGTACTTTTTCGCATTTTTGAATTTGGTCTCAACGACGACGAATCAATCGATAACTCTCCCTCGCTCTCCCCTTTGCTAACTTTTTGCTAATGCCAATCAATCAATCAATTCAATGGGGTGTTTTTATCTATTTCGGATTTAGCCAATCAACAATTGTTTGTTTGTTTGATTTTTGGTATTTTTCTACGTATATTTGCCGGGTGAATGTGTGCTAGGAGGGCCCCCCTTGCGATCGATCGCTATCTTGCTAACTCCACGCAGGCGAGGAGCGCTTGTGTCTCATCATCTTCTCGTGCTAATCATGCTGCAACGCCTGGCGCAATGCCTGCGAGTAATTTGCTCTCATAAATGCTACGCATTTTGAATCTGAAGGAGGAGACACAAGACGATCAATCAGTTTATCGCTCATCAATATTGCTGCCAATCAATAGAATAGAATATGCTTGCAAAATCAATCATAAATTTCAAATATAAAAAGAGTAAATTGTAAAAACAAAAGTGTTTGTAATTAGAATAATGAAATTGCAGGCAAACGTAACATATTGTAAATCATATGAATATGAGATATTCTGATGCAGTGTGTGATTTTCAATTCAATTCTCTCTTTTTTTGCTGTCGTGTGAATGATTTTGTGATTCATGTCTGCACATAATGAGAGTAAACGAAACTATTTGCAAACAAAACGCGAAGAAAAGAATCTGTGAATGAAATGAGAGAAAATGGCATTGCACGCATGAACGAAAGAAAACGTTTCAAGTTTGGAAAAGTAATTAATGAATGAACAAATTAAAGATGTGTTAGTTAATAGGCATGCGTGTTAAAATATTTCAAATACCAACACCCCAATATGTCATACTCAGTAATTGTTGATTATGTTAATGAAATATACGGCATCTTTGGTGGAATAAATCAAAAGAGAATAAAAATGAAAAATTAACAGAAAATGATATTAATTTTACAACAACACATTATGCAAAATACTTCTGATCATTACTTCGAGAGAAGAATGGCCAAACTGTTTTGCTGAATGAATTGTTAAGTTGAAAAAAACTTATTAGCACATACCTTCAAGCTTCCTGCTGTCGTTGAGCTCGCGTTCTAAATGGACTTTGCTTAGACTCGGAGGATCCGGCGACCGTTGAAAACTTCTCTGTACCATACCGGGCCCTCCACCATCCATCATATACGAAGACTTGGCACTACTTGACCGCACAGGACCATGTATCACAGGCGACTCGCGCATATACTGACAATCATTGCTACTGGATTGAGGGGGTAGCTCGCTTTTCACTTCCGGGTACGGGATATACCGTCGATCAGTATCCACTTCTTCTTTAATGGGTGTGCCATTAAGGACACGCGCTGCCAAACCTTCAGGCACAAAATTACTTCTTGTTTCACCATCTTGCTGTTGACTGGGTTGTTGCGGTTGTTGCTGTGGGGGTTGAATAGGTGGTTTTACATCAGCAAAGTACGATTCGTGATAAGGCTTCATATCCGCCCGCGGCAAAGGTGTGTATTGCGATTGTGCCTTTACTCTCTCAGGTCGCGGTACATTATTTGTGACTACTGGGCCAGAAGTTCTCGTTGACATCGCAACAGCCGCGTTTATAATACTTTGATTTGAAATTTCGAGCGTCCGCTCGATTTCGCCCGACATCAGATCGCCTATTGTGCGCGTCGCAAGCAAATTGTCTGCCTGTGTTGTGTACACATGATGTTGAGCAGCAAGTTTCTCCTGCGAGAGGTGCCTTCGTAATGCAAGTTTCGCTGGAGATACTTGCGTATAATCAGGTTGTTCAGCACTGGGTAGTTTGAGATGCAGAGGCGATACGCGCGGTAGCTCTGCATCTTGCTGATAACTTTCAGCAATGCTTGCAAGTCCTTCGTGTTGATGAGGATATATTTTGGGTTCCTCATGCCGTGATGGATTCTGCGCGTATTTCTTTTTCTCGCTGTCATGTTTATACGAAAATGATTGCGTTTGAATTGTGCTAGGATGCGTTGCCAAATGACTATTTTGATGTTGAAACTGCGGTTGCTGCGTCGGACTTATTAATTGATGATGTGATGCGTTTGGTGGGTTACTCGCGGACGCCTTCGACGTCCGCACATGTTGGTCCTCGTTCAGTACTGATGTGATAATGCTCTTGAGGCGATCCTCGAAGTTGGCTATACGTGGTGGTTCTTGGCTGCGCACGTTTGCGCTATTGCTTTGGGTTTTTGGGCGTTTGGCAACTGGAACAGGTGCCGGCATCGTCGCGCTGCGACCACTTGCACTTCGTTGGCTGTTCATCGCCTGTTTTGAGCTAACTGGGGGCATTTTCGTAGACATTTGTCGGCTCGCTTCAATCATGCGTCCCTTCTCTAGGATCTTCTGCGCCAGTATCTCGGGATTCTGCTCTTCGATTTTTGCAATATCTGGCACATCTGGCCAATCTTGTGAACGCGTCCGATAATCACGCGATTTCCGTGACACTTTTGACGTGACCTGCTGGCGGGCAAGTAACGCCTGAGCTGCTTTACGATCTTCGTTATTTTTCTCCAGACTAAGTACTTCGTTCTCCAACATGCTCACCTGACTATGCAATTTCTTACGATGCGATAGCGTTGATGAAATCTCGCGTAAAATACACTCTTCAGCAACGCGTGGATTCATTTCCCTATTCGGCTCCTGCTTGATGTACTTCTCAGTGATCTCTTGCTGACGCTCAAGCACCAAATTCTTCTGTTTCTCTTCTAAATTGCTCACCTGTATTTGCAGTTTGCTAGCCTTCGCTTGTAAGTCCTTATGACGGCAGACAATTTCCTTCGCCTTGGCCAAAAGATCAACCGGTGACGAAGCATTAATACCAAGCTCGCTCATTCGAGCCTTGAGCAACGCAACACTATCATCGATAAGTACCTTTATCTGTTTTTCCAGCTGCGCGGCACGATTCTGCAAACGTTGATTGCGTTCCTTCTCCTCGCTGATTTGTTGTTCGACCGTCATTTTGTAGTCGGGCGACTTCATCTGGTCGATCATATTCATGTACTGCACGCGATACATGTCAAGAAGAATTTGCAACGCGTATGGAGTGTTTGCTGGAGCTGATGGGATATCAAGTTCATCATGCACCATATCGGTGCGTAAGGCAGTTAATTGTTGGTCAACACATCCAGGCGGTGGTGGCAGTTTCTTTCCATTCGCTGAAAACATTCGCACAAAACTCAGAAAATCCCTCAAACACCAATAAAATATACCAACCTTGAGGTGATGTACTAAGTAGAGTTTGTGAATGCAACAAATCCAATCCGTTGATTTTAATCGCTTTCTTAGACTTAGCTTTACGTACACGTCCACGACGCGGTTTCAGCACCTTCGGGGCCGCTTGACCTTTGCCACGTGTCAATTTCTTCCTCAATTTCTTCGTCTGCAACGTATCCTAAAAGTAGCATTGTCCATACCCAAAAACCACAAGCAAGCGTAATAATTACCTTTCCCGAACCCTCATCCTCCGACTGACTACTTTTGCCGCGATTCGAACACCAATCGCTCCATGCTCTTCTCGTCGTCGGACCATAAGCTCCATCCAAATCGTAAAAATCTGAATCGGATGTAGAATCCTGAGCCATCTGTTTTGAAAGTTCTCTTCGTGTTTTGTCTCGTGAACGTCGCTCGTTCAAGCTGGCTTCCTCATCGTTAGCGCCATTGCACGTATTCTTACCCTTCGAGCGCAATCGCTGGAAGTAGCACTCGAGCTTGGTGCGATCGATAATGTGCAAATAATACGAAACCGGCTTGCCCGTCCACGATACCGACCCCCTTAATGGCGACATCTCCGACACATGCATTATCGTACCAATATCGGTAAGATTTCGATCGGTGATGCGAAAATTAAGCGGGCAAAAACTCTTCGACGAAACAATGCGTGCACCATCGCGTAAATCCGCGAAGCGCTCTTTCAACTGATGATCCACATTCGGTCCGAACGCAAAATTATTAACAAAAACGATACTCGCCGAGTTGATCTTCTCGCGATGCTCCTCATTGAGAAAGTCGCCTTTCAGCAACTTGTAGTCACCGTATTTCTTACCATACCACTGCATCCACGCTCGAAAGTACGTGTCCATCGCTTCTGCATACTTACTGGGCACTTCAGCGCGTTCAATGCCCAAGCAAATCTTGCACGGTGTCGCTGCAGCCATCTGCAGCACAACCTGACCCACACCAGACCCCAAGTCGATGAATACATCGTCTGGTGTAATATCAATTTGGTCGATCATCTGGCTAATGAGTTCATAACTCGTTTCGCCATACACCTAACAAACCAAATGCGGGCGATTAATTAATTAATTAATTAATTAATGCACAAAGCAAGAAATAAGACATTACCTCCGGCGAAAAGGGCTCATATTGATTAAGCTTATCCGGATCGGTGACAGCCTGATTATAAGTCTGCTGCAAGATGTGTCGCAGCAGACCGCGACTTGGATACTTATTCAGGCGTTGTGCCGGCAGCGAAGTGCCCTTTTCGAGTGCGACCAGCGAATCGATGGCTTTATTGAAACGATCGCAGAGCGCTTTCATGCTTTCATAGCTCTTCGTATCATAACCGCACAGAATGTTCTTCTCCAAAGGTTGTTTCAAATCGGGCAGATCTTCGCAGACCCATCTAAAACAAAATGTTTTCTCTTTAGACGAAACAATGATTCATTCGGTTCATTCACATACCTCATTGTCTCTACGATTTCAATGGCGCCATCATGTCGATCCTTTAACGAAAAAATAATAATCGTGAGCAGACAATAGACAACTTCGAACAAGTTAGAAAGTGAAATTATGAACCAATAATTCATTGCAGGAAACTCTTATTTTCACCAATAAAAATAGTTCAGCTAGACTTCAATGAACAAGCATAATAAAACGACTTTTTTTCAAAATCATTTGGCAATATAAATTGGCAGTCGTTGACTTGAAATAGCCTTGAATGCTACAACTCTTCGTAAAAAGCGATAAATTTTACAACAGCGCAGTGCAATAACCTATATAGTGGCAATTTGCATTAGTAATAAGCTTCTATAAAATAAACAAAAAGAAAAAACGAAATTTCTCTCAACAGCTGTTGAACGCTGGACGTACGCTTACTTAGCAGCACGTGCAAAGTGCAAAGGTGCAATTTATGTTTATATGCAGGTAGTATCCATGCAACTAAATTGCATGAGCGTCAAGGAGCACAAAAAATTGTAAATACAATGCATGCGTTTCCAATTGCATTGTGTGCTACTGCAACTGGGTAAATATAGTAGATGGAAATAATAGAAACAATCGTGATGAGTGTACGAACCGTGAAAAGCGCACGCATGCAACACAAAATCCTCAGCTTTCTATGTTTAGATAGATTCACTCGACAGTGCAACATAAAGTACCTAGCGTAAAAATAGCTATGTGCAAGCAGTAGAAGAACGTCAACGCTAAATATTTGTTCATTACACACTCATTTCTGAGATATTCATAATTACTGCGTTGATGAGCTATGGGGCAATAATGATGATATCTAACATAACCTAATTTCTAATCTGCATTGGCTGCAGTTTTTTGATGAAGTGAATAGATTATCCATCAAAAAAACATTCTATTATTTTGCATGCAGGGTGAAATTGTCACGCACTGACCTTGGTCAAGGCCAAACGTAATAAACTTTACAAGAGAAATCACGAGAATGTGATGTGTGGGTGAATGTCAGGTGCATGAATGCAATTAGCGAAAATTATATAATGTTTGATGACGCGTCTGACGTACTCTGTGATTTTTCGTGATTTTTTTCGCATTTGTTATAATGGATATTTCCTGCTAGTCATCACGATTCCCTTTAAATGAATCATTGTTTAATTGTTATATTCGTGGTCATTTGTTTATATGTTATTTCCCTACGACCGTGACGCATTCCCCTGCTAGAATTTACTTTAACTTAGATAATTGTTAGGTGGTACTAAAACAAAGGCATGTGACAAATGCGAGTCTAACGCACGGCTTGTCATCAGAGGATTATTTGTTGTTTATACACCTGATTGCACGTACGCATGATACGCACTCCATGTATAGCGTGCAATGCGGAAGTGAATAATCACAAGGCAGTGACCAATGAGCAAAAGAAGGACAAAACTATGATGATGCACTACGTGACTGTCCTCATGTAAATGGCGAAGAAGAAATGCATTTGATGTGAATGCATTTGTGAAAAATCAATTATTGTTTGTACATGTGAATGAAACTAATGCAACACGCGCCCGAGACAATGCAGTGGTGTTGTCATCAACAACCTTATCAGTATTATCATCGTAGACGTGCTGGTTGATAGGATGGCATTAGCATGACTTACGTTTCCCCGTCCGGAGGTGAGTGGCCAGTTGTAAAAGACAGGCTCGGCGCCGGCGGGCGAATGCAGCACCAGTTGCTGCGACGGCGTCATCGTCGGCGGCGGCGTCGTTATCACATGTAACAACACTGAAGTCAGGACTGCGCGCGCTCTCCAATACACATGCACACACGCGCGCTTTCACTGCACAAACGTCTACGACTTGCAGCTCGTTAGACACATCACCGCTGAAGACGAGGCCCACCATACACCCGCGTATATTTATTCGCGCACCAAGGCGATGACGGTGGAGGCACTAGCACGTTGGGAGAGGCTGCGAGACCGCTAGGAGAGCGCCGTCATCGACGAGCGACACTCACGCACGCCATCGCTGAGAGCGTTCCGACTGTTGTGCGAGGTGCGCACGCAGCGTTGCGCTGTGTTGCCAGACGTAATAGACAAATCGTCTCCAAGGGATTATCTTCCAATGCCACCATAATTGAATGTTTTCAAACCACTATCGAACTTCTATTACAGTTATATTTATTATAAAACTGATAAAGAACACTGACAGAGTTGCTCACTAGAGTCCCACGGTCTAATTTACTCAAATTTAATTCATGTTCGGCAGCGATGTCTGGTTAGGCACTGTTACCACACTGGCAATCTATTAGTTCCTGTCTCGTTGTTATTGACTGAATTTGATAAATGCACTACGTTCAGGATGTTTTTCACATGCTTATCACGATAGATTACATTATTTTAATTTCCCACATACGTATAATATCCTCGTTTACATAATGCACTGCCATATAAGAAACTGTAAACAACTTAACGAATGCAACAATTGTTTGGCAGGTCAACGAACTACACCCAACAAACTGCGTATTAACTGCACATCCCGGAGAGGTCTCTCAGGTGCTGACCTACTCGTCATTTTTCTCTTATCGTCATCGACTCTATTGGCTCCATTGAAAATAAATAATAACACTCAGAATGTCGCTGTGACGAAAACATTTCGGATTTGCAAATTAGGAATTGTTATCTCTTAAGGGCAGTTGCAAAAGTTAGCTGGCTAACGATGGGAGTGGTACAAGAAAGGAAGGTGCATTGTGAGAGTGCTAAAGTGATTCCTTCAAATCCTGAATCAACTGCTCAGTATGTATTGTTACGCTAAGTTACATCATATGTTGCTATAAAGTTAGATTTAAAACATATGTGCTAGGTCCGGCTACAACACTCAAGAATCAGAAGATGAAGAAATTCAATCGCCAATAAGACGTCCTTTACGACAAAGACTTGTCACAAATGGTGCCCTTAATTTAGCTTTTAATCGCCTTATCACAAAACATACTGGCCATCGCCGCGCACGAAGGATTCTCAATAGTAAATAATCATCAATAACTATTTGCTATTCCTTTTAAATGTATGAATTATTTTAGCGCGCTTTTTGGAAACTTTAAGTGAAGACAATGGAGAAATGGAGATGGAACATACAAAATCAAAATTCCAAGTTCTCATGGAAGAGACAGAAGATCCGCTGGATTTTCTTGAGGCATATGAACATGAGCAAGCTGAAAACATGAAGAATGTAACGCTAATTGAAGAAGGATTTCCACATGATCCTCAGGAAGCATTTGACAATGAGCCTTACTTCAAAATACCTCGAAAAATTCGCGCTGCCATCAACAATCGTAAACATTTCCAGTATGACTTGCTTAAATCCATTGAGGTACAAATTGCCAGTCAAATTGTTGACAATTTGAAATATATTGAGTACATCCATACACCAGACACTTGCTATGAACGACTCTTGGTACACGCAGTGGCAAAATACAAGGGATATCACTCTGAAAGTATTTGTTTATTATCTAGAAGTTGATATATTTTATGTGTTATTGGATTTTAGCGTTTGAGGAGGGTGACAGGAAGTTGGTTAAAGTAATTAACAACAAAGTGACCCGTTGTGCAGGAGGCGATCAAAAACCAAACAACAATCTTCCTTTGATGCTTTGCGATTATATCATGTTGATGCGCGCTGAATCAGAGGAATAAACTGCATGAATTTTACCTGAGTCAAAGTACACAGTCTAGAGTTGCAGAATTTTTGCTACAGTCGTATTGTGATTTAGGATTACGTTTTACCATTAAGAATATTTCGATGTGCACATTATTTACTTGTAGAAATAGTTTTCAACTTTTGACAAGTTTGAGTTCACTTACTAAACGTATTTGTTACATGTACGTTTATTGCGATTTGGATGTCCGTACTTTTTTAATCAAATTGAATGTTAGGCGAACGCAGTTTAGAATAACATTTGCTAACGATACAAAGACGGCTTTTTCGGAATGTAATTGTATGAAATAATATACTACATTAAAACAATTGTAAAATAATTTAAGCAACCATTGCAATTCATTTTGTCTTGTCAGAAAAATGTCAGTATAGTTCGACCCGGGTGCCGATTTCTAGAGGAACTGAAATGACATTCTTGCGCAGATTATTCTCAAGTAAACCTAAGACGATATGTCAACGTCATCCAGATGGTGGTTATTTGATCTACAAACGGATTTCGCTTTTTTGCGCAATCCCAATCATCCTGGGACTCTCGATATTCAATTTTGGAAAATCTGAGGAGAAAAAACGTGAACCTTTCGTCGCATACGACTATTTACGTAGACGCACCAAGAGGTTCCCCTGGGGCGATGGACAAAAATCCCTCTTTCACAATGATCATTACAATGCTCTTCCTGATGGTTATGTTGTCGAGGGCGAAGAGTATGAGTGCGATGAATAAATTTACTTATTCTTTGAACTTACTTAGTATTTGGCGGCAAAATTTGAATAATAAATGCTAAATTAATTACGTATTAACTAGTCGTTTCTAATATGATTTTTAATAGACTTTTCAATTAATTTGAAACTATTTCTAAACAAATAATTTGATTAAACAAATTAAACCAATGGGAAAGCAGCGCATTATGGAATTATAAGTGTTTCTATATAGATGGCTCCCCTGGCAGTGGACTCTGCGCAATTCGCGTAGTTAAGGTTATCCACCATTGCACATACACTACTCCTCACATTACACTACATTGCCTTCGTTGCTTGGAGTTAGTCTCTACGTATAATTGGTTTACTGTAATAGCTTTGCTGTGCTGTTCGGTGCGAAAACGACGGAGTCAATGAAGTGATTTCTTCATCTATTTTCTGATCGTGGCTGCGTGCGGAGCGAACATTGTACCGATGCGTTATGCGATATTTTCCTCGATGCGTATGGTGTGGTGAAGATAATACAAACACAATTAATAAATCACAAGCGAGGCGGTTTCGTGAGTACAGTGCAGAGAAACGATCGCCAAAATGGCAGTGGTGAGTAGATTTCCTTTGAAATTGATGATAATACGTGGAGAAATTCCACTTGAATGCGAGGGACGAACACACATCTCGCTGCTCTGTGTATGTGGCTGTGTATTAATGTGCTATTTGCAATAGTTGAAGGTTTACAAGGACGTTATTGAAGATGTTATATCAGCCGCACGAGAGATGTTTCTCGAGGACGGCGTCGACGAGCAAGTGCTGCAGGAGTTACGACAGACATGGGAGAGCAAGTTGATGGCGAGCAAGGCAGTAGAGGCGAAAACGGAAGTGGAGAAGCAGAGTACGATGATAATAACTGCGGTTTAATGACACCCTCCTTTATAATGTGCGCTTAACAATTTTCAGATGCGACCAAGAAATCAAATGGCAGCTCTGGTGGAGGAGCGGCGAACGCGTCGAACAATGCAGAAGTGGCGAATGGTAACGGCCTGCAGAAGGGCCAACAAACTCAACAAGTAGGACAGGCACAGAAGCAGGTTGTGGGCCAAGTGGCGCCCAATAATCATGTACAGACGCCGCAGCAGGTTATTGAAACGAAGATGGTTCCTATTCAAATAACACTACCAGCACAGCCTACGACCAATACTCCCCAACGCGTGTTGACGATTCAAGTGCCCGCAACGGCACTCCAGGACAATTTGTTGCATAAAGTGCTCACCGGTCAAGTGATAACGACTACGATGAATCTTCCACCTTCGATTGCCTCCTCAGTGCTTCAGCAGCACGTGAACGCTGCGTTCAGTCAGCTGGCGCCAAGCATGATGAGCGGAATTATCGGCACGGCTACTCCGAACAAGACTGTGATACAAAATGATGGTGCTCACGATGATTTGCCGCAATTCGACATAAAAGTGTTATCGTCCCTTCCACCAAAGCCGACCGCTTCGTGTTCGTCCTCATCATCGTCGACGACGACGTCGCATAAATTTCTGCCAATGGGCAGGAAACGCCTGCGTTTAAGCGATCTAATTAAACAATTTGATGGTCCGCTAGACACTTCAGACGATGATGACGATGCCTCCGACGACGATGACATCTCGGACAATGACGACGACGAAAAGGACGATGACGAGCAGGAGATGGATGATGGTGGTCCGGAAGAGGAACCGTTGAATTCTGAGGATGATGTTACTGACGAAGACCCTGTTGATATATTTGATACGGATAATGTTGTTGTATGTCAATATGATAAGGTGAGTTTGCAGAATAAATATGTTATTCAAATCGATTATTTGGAAAGTTTGAGAGCCTTGGAATTAATTATGTGATGTACTGTGTTTTAGATTACAAGGAGTCGCAACAAATGGAAGTTTCATTTGAAAGACGGCATTATGAATTTAAAAGGTGAAGATTATGTATTCCAGAAGGCGAATGGCGACGCCGAATGGTAATAATCTAATTATTTCGAGTTAGCCGAGTCAAAACATGTTTGGTCGTGTATAATATACCGCATTGTATGTTATTCATGATAGTTTGCCAAATATCAGCGATAAAGAAATTCAATTGAAAAGGATAATTTTGAAATGAAACAGAAAACACGGACTGTATCCATATGTACATCATAGGATTAAGGATTATAAGTTATTAGTATGTAATCTTTCTTTGATCATTACGATTCCTTAAGTACTACCATGCAGATGCGCATTATTGAGATATTCTAGGTTTATCATTGATTAAGTTTTAAGTTGTAAATGGAGAAAGTAATCATTATACAATCGTGCAAAGAAAGCAGCAAAACCACCTAAGAGAACCTATTGAAATAGATTTAGTACAATATTAACGATGCAACGGGTCGTCTTTAGAGGCAGTTGCGGTTAGAAAACAAACTTGGTGTTCCTGCATATACATCATATACATGCATAGAATATTTGCGGCAATGTTTTAATTTAGCGGCATCGGCAGTGCGAAATAAAGTTTATTACGATGAAGTGCGATATTTATAGTGAAATGATAAACAATTTATACCAAACTTTAGGGTACCAGAATGAAGAAATTATATATATATATATAATACTGGTCACATGGATAAATAATCATTGTTTCAAACAGGTACCTATTGAAAATGTGGAAGGAAAATATGATGTAAATAATTTTTAATCATTGTTTACCTGTTCATTAGTTTTATAACAATCAAAAAGTTTAGTTGTTTATGTGTGGATATTTCCCTTTTAGTTGCAATGGGCACCGTGGTATATTATAGATATGTATTAATCGGATCTAGAAATAGTGCCTCCTGCATATTTGAAACATTTTTGGTAGTCTTTTAATGAATTTTGTAATAACATAAAAAAATATATATTATGTGTATGTATAGTATACATACATCATTATACAAATCCCGATCATGAGGAATGAGCAAAACTAAGAAAACGCAGCTAATTTGTATACAATTGTAATTACGTTTTGAAAACGAAAATTTATTCTTGATATAAGGTCTTATTTTTATGGTAACCTGTTTTTGCTCCTTAAACATTGATTGTAAAGTGGCATTCATAATTGTCCTTTTCGGTAGGTCTAATAAAATAATTTTAACAACTACTTATGTAAAATATCAACTGCATCTTTCTATGAAAATTAAACGAATATTTTTTCCAATAATGTGGAGTGTTAGCTTACGATTCCCTGAATTCCCTAATTATCCTTCAGACTATTTCCGTGAAACGTGAAGCGAAGGAATTGGCGAATTCGTCCACCAAGGAGCAAACTTCTTGAATTTTGGTTTGGTTTCTAAGGCGGATTAAATGCAATAATAAATGAATTCGCAAAACTATTTGGCTAATTATGATAAGGACGCTGAAATGCTGTTCATGTTAATGATTAGCAATTCGTACAATTGATAATAAATTACTGACAGTGAATTATTTGCGCTGATTATTGAACTTATGAATGAAATATCGATATTCAGCATTAATAATTCTAATGCTAACTACTGAATGTACAGGATTTATCTGAAACTTATTTTACGCTCAAGATAAAGAACCGTTACTGCGCAATTTTAATTGATTGGCTGAATATTGATTGAGTATAAAAGTCATGTTAGAAGTTTGAAAGAGCACACTTCCGATTTGTTTGGAACGAGTCCAAGATGTGGTCGCAACTCTTACTGTGTGCTCTCAGTAAGTATTTATTCGAATTGTTGGTGAAGGTTAATATAAACTTCTTTTTTCTACAGTTGGTTTTGCTGCTGCCTCCAACCATGGATGGCAAAGCAACATGGAATACGAATACAAAGTGCATGGTCGCACCCTTACCAGCTTGCCTGACCTTGCCAACCAATTCGCCGGTATTTTGATGAAGGCTAAACTCATCGTTCGTCCAGAGAACAATGACTCCCTTATGGCCAAGATCAGCAATGCTCAATACAGCCAAGTTCATGCCAATCTTCCAGAGGGTTGGAGGAGCGAAATCCCTGAGCAAAAGTTGCAATACAAGCAATTGAACCTCAGTGACAAGCCTTTCCAAATCTTGTTGAAGAACGGCGTTGTCCGTGATGTCATTGTACACCACGAATGCCAAAACTGGGAAGCTAACATCATCAAGGCTATCGTGTCTCAAGTTCAACTTGATACCCATGGCGAACATGTTGTTAAGTCTCACATCAACCAACTCCCAGAAGGTGACTCCAACACTGCCGTCTTTAAGACCATGGAAGACACCATCACCGGCACCTATGAAACCTTGTATGACATCACTCCATTGCCAGGATACATCTTGCAATCTCAACCAGAGCTTGTCCCTATGCCAGAATTGGTTAAGGATGGTGAAGTTATTGAAATTGTTAAGACTAAGAACTTCAGCCGCAGCGAGGAACGCCTCAGCTACTACTATGGATTCGGCGGTATGGGTCAATTTGAACCAAACACCAACCATATGGGCAAATTCTTCCTCCGCAACGCTCTCAGCCGTGTCATCGTTACTGGCTCTTTGAAACGTTTTACCATCCAATCTGCTACCACCACCAACAAGATTATGATGAGCCCAACCCTTAATACTGAACAAAAGGGCATGGTTGTCTCTCACCTTAACTTGACTCTTTGTGAAATGAAGCCAGTCTCTGAATCTTTCCCACAACCACAACAAGGCCAAAAGCTCGGCTCCCTCACATACACCTTCAACAACCCATTAAACGGTAACTACGAAGCTCGTCAAGGCTCCAGGCGTCAACAAAACCAAGACAATTGGTATTCCTCTGAGGAAGATAGCCGTGAACAATACCAACACTACAGGAACCGTCGCTCTGTCCAACAGGGTTTTGAATCTGTTGAGGAACAAGAACAATGGGCTCAAGAAGAAACCAAGTTGAACCAAGCCCCACAATCTCCACTTCTCCCATTGTACATTGGCTACAAGGGTAAGAGCGTCAAGAATGCCGAACAAATCAACGTTGTTGAAGCTGCCCAAAAGATTGCCCAAGAAATTGGCAAGGAGATGGAACACCCAGAACATTTGTATAAGGAACAAACCCTTGCTAAGTTCGTCATTTTGTGCTCCGTCGCCCGCGTCATGAATGAAAAGGAAATGGAACACGTCACCCAAAAGCTTTACATCAACGAACAAGAACAAGAACAACACCCAGAAGCCTACAATGCCTGGTGCATCTGGCGTGATGCTGTTTCTGAAGCTGGCACTGGTCCAGCTCTCTTGACTATTCAAAACTTGATCAAGAAAGAGAAAATCACCCACGAAGAAGCCGCTGAATGCGTTGCTACCATGTCTGAATCTGTTCGCCAACCAACTGAGGAATACATGCGTGTTTTCTTCCAGTTGATCAAAGATCACCAAGTTCAACAACAATACATTCTTAATGATACCGCTATCTTGTCTTACTGCAACCTCGTTCGTCAAGTTTACGTCGATAAATTGAGCTCTCACAATCAATTCCCAGTGCACAGCTTCGGTTTGTTCCGCACTGAAGAAGGTAAACAATTTGTTGCTCAAGAATTGATCCCATACTTGAAGGAAAAGCTCAACCACGCCGTCCAACAAGGTGATAGCCACAAGGTCCTTGTGTACATCCGCGCCCTTGGCAATGTTGCCCATCAAAAGATCCTCGAAGCTTTCGAACCATACCTTGAAGGTGACAAGCAATGCTCTCAATTCCAACGCGTCCAAATGATCGTTGCTTTGGACAAGTTCGTTAAGGTTCATCCAAAGATTGGCAACTCTGTCATGTACAAGATTTACCAAAATGCTGGTGAAACTCCAGAAGCTCGTGTTGCCGCAGTTTATCAACTTATCCGCACTGTTCCATCTGCTGTTATGCTTCAACGCATTGCCCAATACACCAACGTTGATACCTGCCAACAAGTCAATGCTGCCGTCAAGTCATCCATTGAATCTGCCGCCGATTTGGAGGGTAGCGAATTCGCCCAACTCCGTGAAAACGCTCGCTCTGCTCTTCCATTGTTGACCAAGAATGTCTATGGTATCAATTACAGCAGCAACTATTTGCGTAGTTATGTCCAACATCAAATGGAATTCTTCTACAAGCAAACTGTTCAAACCTACGGTAGCCACGATTGCTTCTTCGCTAAGGGTGTGAAGTACGCTCTCCGCGCTGGTCTTGGTGGTGCCCGCCGTCAAATCATTAACACCCAATACATGATCTCTTCCATTGATGAACTTACCAACGTCGTCTATCAGCAATTCAACAAGTTTGAACAAGAACAACAACAGCAACAACAAGGTTATCAACAAGCTAAACAACAAAAGTATTCCAGCGAATACATCGCTGAACAACTCAACTTGAAGAACCACGAACGCGAACAACTTGAAGGCAGCTTCCTCGTTCAATTGATTGGTGGTGCCACTCGCTACTTTACTTTCAACAATCAAACTTTGAACATGATGCCACAATACGTTCAAGAAATTGAGCATTACTTGCGCCAAGGCAAAAACTTCCACTACACCAAGATGATGAACCGTTTCGATATCGCTATCAGCTTCCCAACTGAAATGGCCTTCCCATTCATCTACACTTTGGATGCCCCAACCGCCATGCACTTCCAAGGCCAAATCCGTGCTACTGCTGAACCAAAGATGAGCAACGGTCAATCCATCCACAAGCCAGAAATGATTTCTGCCCATACTGAAATCCGCGCTCACTTGAGCTCCAGACTTCAAGCTAAGATCGGTTTCATCACTCCATTTGACTACCAACACTATGTTGCTGGTTTCGACAAGAATGTGCATTTCAACTTGCCAATTAAGTCTCAAATCGAATTCAACTTTAAGAACAAGCAAGTCCATGCTCAATTCCAACCAATTGAACAAGACAAGAACACCAAGATCTTCCACTACAGCACCTGGCCCTACACTGCCAAGCATAACATCTTGAACTTGGAACCAATTGCTGACGGTAATGATTGCAAGATCATCTACGCTGAAGAAGAGCCAGAAACTCACTTCGACAAATACTTTGGCAAGGAAACCGGTATGACTTTCCGCGTTAAATACGTCTCCGAACAGAAATTCGCTGATGCTATGTGGTTCTACGAACAATTCCAACGCCACGATGCTATCTCAGCCTTCCTCGCTCCAGTTTACGATGAAACCATGCACCACATCAAGTTCAACATTGAATACAACGGTCAAAAGTCCACCGCCCGCAAAGTTCAATTCCGTTTCGGTTATGAGAAGTTCTTCGAACAAGAACAAGGCCAACACAACTTTGAAATTGATCAATTTGCTCAATTGCCACATGAAAGCAAGGCTCGTCAACAACAATTCGCCAAGATGGCTTCTTCTGGTATTGCCAGCTCCACTGCCCATGTTGTGGATGCCGTCGTTGAATTCGAAGGTCAAAAGAAGACCGAATATGCTGCCACTTTTGCTGTCGCTGCCAGCCCAGTTGCTGAAAAGGTTCGCGTTCTCTTTTTCGGCCAAAAGCACGGTGACAAGAAATACCAAGCTGCCTTTGCCGCAAAGGCTAACATCCCTAACACCAATGGTCTTGACTTCGACTACGCCTTGAACTTTGACCCAACCACCACTGTTCAAGCTCAAATTGCTTTCGGTGAAAACTTCCAATCTGGTACCAAGATCAACTTCAACGCCAAGTTCCAAAAGAGTCAAGCCCGTCAACAATACTTGAAGGATAGTGACCGTGCTTATGAATGCCACCAGGAAATGAAGCAAGGCAATACTCAAATGCCAGCTTGCGCTAACATGACCTATGAAGCTAACCTCTTGGACCACGTCAATGTCCATTTTGAATTCGAAAACATGTCCTCAGAAGCCTACAATGTCTTCAACAAGTACCACAATGCTCTTCGTTTCTACAGCTACTTTAACCTTGATGAAAACACAATCAACCCACACACCACCGAAAAGGAAAATGAAGTGTACGTTCAAGCTCGTTTCGATCCAGCTCGCTTCGAATACGTTAATGTTACCGTCAGGACCAACAAATTGGAAACCCATATGAACCGCATCCGTGTCAACAATTACGGCAAGCAAATCTTTGTTGTCCACCCAATCTTCCGCATGTTCGATCGTGTCATGAGCGAAGCTCTTGAGATTGATACCTACAAACGTAAGTGTTTTCTATTCTTCAATAACATGTAGTTTTCATAAATATTTCTTATAGCAATCTGCGTTGTTGATCAATCTGCTGCTAATACTTTTGACAACAAGTCTTACCCATTGGATCTTGGTAACGAATGGACCGTTATGTTGCAATACGCTCCAAGGTTTGCCAGGTACAGCCATAACTACCAAAAGTACCAAAAGCAACAAGAAGAACAACAACTGGAACAATACAATGTCCTCGTTCGTGATGATAAGAACGGTCAACATAAGGAAATGAAGATCACCATCCGCACCCCAGAATGCGACGGTCAAACCATCCAAATTGATTTCTACCCAATCGCTCAATGCGGCGATAACAAGCAATGCGCTAAGGTCCACTACAATGGCCAAGAAGTTCATTATGACGACAAGCAAGTCTACCAAATTAAGAACGGTTTTGTCTTGATCTACGCTTTGCCAAACGGCGATGTTAAGGTTGAAGTTAAGAATGCTTTCTACGTTATTTACGATGGTGAACGCGTCAAGATTACTGCTACTCACGATAAGCTTCGTGGTGCCGTTCGCGGTCTTTGCGGTACCTTCACCGGTGAACAAGCTGATGATTTCCTCGCCCCACAAAACTGCATCTATGCTTACCCAGAAGCTTTCATTGCCTCATACCAAGTTGAGCAATCTGGTGAAGGTCGCCAAGGTCGTTACAACTACAAGAAGTCTCAAGGCGAAGGTGAATGCGTTGAACAACAAATGGAATACGCTAATGTGATCTCCGATCAAGATGCTGGTCGCCAACAACATCAATACCAACGCGTTGGTAGCCAGAACTACCATCAATATGGACGTCAACAAAATAACCAATATGCTCACTATGAGAATGAAGAAAACAACGCCAACTGCGTCGCTCATCAAACCCGCTACAATGTTCAGGAATACGATAATGAAATTTGCTTCACCATTCGCCCATTGCCAGTGTGCAGACGTCACTGCAACGCTGACCGTGTGATTGAGAAGAATGTTGCTGTTCACTGTGTGCAAAAATCTAACGTTTCCAACTTGTGGAAGCAACAAATTGATAACGGCGCTAGCCCAGACTTTAGCCACAAGTCCGTTAGCAAGACCATCAAGATGCAAGTTCATGAATCTTGCTCTAGGTACTAGAGATACTAGACAACGAAATCAATCTGTAAACAAGATATTAGATTAATAGCATGAAAAAATACATAAAAAAATAAATTAATTTCAACATAAATTTGTCGATTCATTCCTTCAAAAAAGATCACTCCGTATTTCATGCATAACTAAAATTCATTGTGAATTCACTACATGTGAATTTTTTTTTTAATCTTCAAGAGGAAATGCTTTTGCGCACTTAACGTGTGGGACTCCACTCTTGTGACTACCCACTAAAAACCTCTCTCCTG
>JARJDV010006175.1:0-13830 GCA_030264675.1 Anaulacaspis nigra | reverse complement strand
GATTATAATCTTACTCTTGGCGATTTAATTGGCGTATTTACTGAATTCTTTAGAAAGCTCGGCATTACTGATTTGGAATTCAAGCCGGCGTACAATCCGTATACTGAACCAAGCATGGAAATATTTTGTTTCCATCCTGGCCTTAATAAGTGGATTGAGATTGGCAATTCAGGCATTTTCAGACCTGAAATGTTATTGCCAATGGGCCTTCCTGAAGATGTAAGGGTTCTTGCTTGGGGTTTGTCTCTTGAAAGACCAACCATGATTAAGTATGGCTACAATAATATAAGAGATTTGGTTGGACCCAAGGTTGATTTACAAATGGTTCAGAATAGTCCAATTTGTAGGCTTGACAAATAACTGCTTAAAATAAATGTTCTCTTATAAGTGCACTAAATTCTTTTCCTGAGAGTTCCCTCTCAGATTTATTTAAACATACTGAATAAGTAAATTAACAGTTTATTTAATAAAATTTTTATTTAAATAATGCTTTTATATGGTAAACTAAAATATTAAATGTGAGTGTCATTTGTACATTATTGATTTGTCTTTATCAGGTATCAATTTGCATCCTGTTAAGAGTTTTAGTGCTTGAATTTTAGCAATATTGTCATTAAGGTTATTTACTTTGTCAGACAAAGCAGCAAACTTATGTTTCTCAGCCTTGATATCTTGCTAAAATGTAACATTTTGTAATTGGTGCAAAGAATTTGTTTGGCATATACTTACAAGTATCAACTCATCCATTTCTGTGTGATGATTTTTCTCTTCCATAGTAATATTTTCATGTAAAGATTGGAGTTTTTGTAAATGCTCCAAGAAAATATCACCCAATCCCTTACCGGCATTGCTAAGCGAATCGGACATCATTTTATTGAATAGTACCGCAAATAATTAATCTAATATGATATTTTATATTTTGGTAACTGCTTTCGTGTAACTGACAACGTTTGTTTTGTTATGAGTTTATAATGGTGAGTTATAATATTCGTGATAACAACTCGCAGGCTAATAAGAATTAAAGTTATATTAAAATTATTTTAAACTATGTAGTTTTACACTATAATATAAATGTACTAGTTTAATTATATAAAATAATGAGTTTGGTAATTACTTTCTGAATTATGAACTGTTAAAAAAATCAGGGCCAAGGACAAGGCACATCCAACACGTATATATGATCTGTTCTTTAGTCAGTGGCGCCCTCATAACAATGGCGAGATATTTTGTAATGACAATTACGTTTTCTTTCTTTTACAGTCATAGCAGATACAATGCCGCTTGAGTAAAAGCGAGAACGCAATAGAATCGGCGTCATTGTGAATTGACAGGCAAAATCTAAAGTACGCGTTTTACATGGCCAGAACCTCGTCGTCGTGGTGTTGGCTGCGCTGGGTAGAGGCGCAACGAAATTCACACGGTGGCTCAGTTCAGTATTGGAGACGGTGTCATTCGCGGGTGTATCAATTGGGGGGACAGTTTTGGGAGGCAGCTCGACGTGTTCGTTTGTTAATCGGTGGTTTCATTAAGTGGTTCAGCGTGCTGGTTACGCAATTGGGATTACAACTAATTACTGCATTTTGCGCCAAGAGGATTACGAGGTTATCGTGCTCCACGGCTGGGTGCGATCGCCCTTTCCTGCCTTGTCCGGATCGGAAACCAGGAAGAGTGGAGGAATACTAACTGCCGGCCGCAAATAAGGTAAGCTCTATTTCATTTAACATTGCGTTTTGCTTTGTTGTACGCGGTCGTGGCTATTGGTTAACGAGCGAACACAATACGAATTCATCACAGAGAACAGGCGACCTACAAAGATGCAATAGGATAAACAACGTTGTGAGCGACAGCGATTTCCTCCCAGTAGTAATCACATTAGAACGTTTACAGTCTTAAGCCACCAGGTCTTTTATTGACGGCTGCCACTTGTTCAGCCACCGGCAATTACAAGCGTGAAGGTGGTGCCCATTGGAAATTCTAATCGTACTTTTCCATTGCATGGAATCGAAATGAAAACGTGCCAGCGCGAGAACATCGTAGTGTCGTCGCTTTAATCTCGTCGCGTGTAAATAACATTCGTTCCGTAACTTGCCAAGGTCGTCTCTTTTTAGGCACCTGTAGGAGCATCTAAAATATTGATACATACTGCTAGTGACGCGCCATGCTTACGAGCGTTCATTCTAATTACTCATATCAAAGTGATAATTGATGCCGGCTTAATTCATCTGCGTTTCGCAACGTAATCGTCGAATTATCACTTATCGCTTATGCCATATTAGCAATGCACTTATAGGTTATGCAACTGCATACATCATTACGGCAAAGTAAATTGTAGGATTCGTGAGGTGAAAAATAACAAACAAGTGAAACATGTTTTTCTATTTGAGTAGTATGCATCGACGCAAAACGACGAGTACGTAGCCTCGCATACTTGTACTTTTGTTTATATTTAAACATCGCATCACGCTGCGCTAATAGTTTATCACTTACTCATTGTATTGCATTACAAAGTCTAGAATTTTTTGAGCACCGCAAGCAACTGCAGTGAGTCTATAGTTTTAATTGTAATGATTACTCATGCGCAATACGCGCATCCAATAAATTATACCACCACGCAAGTCCTTTTTGCAATAAACATTTCTGCATTATAATAACATTGAATTGATGGTTGCGCTGTGATTTTTCTAAACAGATAAATTAATATGTGTATGTTTTGTGTACGATTACGTTATTGTTTTTTAATAATAATAGCCTTCATATAATATTTATCACGCGTCAATAAAATCATCAGCTCAATATTGCACGGTGTACTGTTAACAGCGGGAAAACTCAATGGAGTTTTGAAAGTTATTGCAAGTTTTTAAGTAAACTCGGTTCAATTTCATGTCATTATTAAAATGATGCAAGGCGTATTAATTTAATTGCGACATTTATGGCTTATTTTATCTTATCTAGGACCATTAATGAAATAATGGCTGTGACGGCATTTTTGGATTTTTTTGGTAATTCCAAGCTTAAGTGAACAATGACATGTACATAATTAAAATTAGCAAACATTTGCTTATGTACATTTTTCAGATTTTTTCATGTTTGTTCCGTGAATTGTGTAATCAGCGTAAGTACTAAAAATATCAAACGTAGTGTAGGTAATATATATAACTCGATGGGCTGAATACAGTTGGTATTGCTACAAATGGGAAAATTTTTATCATAAACAAATTTAATTGCGAGTAATGCGGCAAACTTAAATTATTGCTATTTAAAGCGCATTATCGGCATACTACCAGCGTTAGACATGAGAGTTTTAACGTAGATAGTTTTTTTAAAAATTGTAACTGACAAATTAGGAATCCGATCAACACCGAATTGTCGCGAATAAGTATAGTAGATGAATGAAGGAATTTATGTGGAACATATTTAAATTTTACATAAAGAAATTCGTACATAGTGTTGATGAAACTTTAAGAAGATATTCATAATGTTACAGGAATTTCTTTTAAATACATCGATATAATGTGTTAACACTTGGTAACGCGTTAGCTGCCAAGCTATTTTGCAGGAGAATCTGCGTCAGGCTACGAGCGGGTGACGCTGTACAGCGTACACGATGATATTTACTCAGACACCTGTTCGCCGCAGATAATGTTTATTAGCTCAGATGAATAGAACTGAGTTTGTTTCGATTGCCTTATAATCCATCTTTTAAATACATACATAGTTCGAAATACAATTGACTAGATGTGCACAACATGCGGCCGGCTTTTTTGTTCTTTCTTAAGTTTTTCCTTTTAAATTATATTTTCATAGCTTGCATCTCAATTTGAGCTGTGCACCAGGTCAATAGATCTATTTTTGATTATATGCTTCTTCGTTTCACTATGACAATTAAATAATTGCGAAATTTATTTCCTTATTTTCTTGAGATATGTCTGAAAAAAACAACAAAGGATTCACCCTAATCGCAACATTTAGCGTCACCCCAATATAGGTGACACAACAAATAACGCGTTAAATTCTATAAATATCACCGGTTCAATATGCAAATAAGTCCTAAAGACGTGATTCACTTTCGCTAGTAGTCGTCAACAATAGATATAGAGAATAAATAGTCTGGCACTGTCGTCAGGATCCGGAAATACATGGATTTCGTGAACGAATATAAATGAGCAACACATTCGTGTGCGGGCCACGTTTGTCAATTTTGATTTCGTGCTCGCGTCGGAGCACTTTCTTCGGATGAGTATGTGTCGCGATTCCAAATTCAATGTTCTCTCGTTTATGGCACGTGTCATTGACGTGCATGCATGCGTGCGTGTTTTATGCCGTATGTACTTAGTCGATGCACTACGTACGACCGACCGAACGCAATTATAAGCATTTGTTGTTGCTTGATTCGGAGGGAGCCTAAAAATAAAACGAATGTGAAAACCAGTGCGCACGTCGGACTTTTCATGTGTGTCAAGGACAGCTGTGCGATGCTTTCAAGTTTTCTCGATGCCTCCACACTTTTCCATTGTGCCATTAGATTTTTCACGAGTTGTGTGTGTGTGCGCGCGCGCGCGTTCAATTATACATTTCTATAGATTTCGTAAGTTTCTCTCGAAAGTGGCAGAGCGATACGCTTTGGCCACATGGTTGATGCCTAGAGACGCATTTGTTGGCTGT
The DNA here is from genome assembly GCA_030264675.1 of Anaulacaspis nigra. Lineage (NCBI taxonomy): Eukaryota > Metazoa > Arthropoda > Insecta > Coleoptera > Staphylinidae > Anaulacaspis > Anaulacaspis nigra. Next base: position 9,168 of record JARJDV010006175.1, on the reverse strand, counting down.
TGTGCTCTCTTATGCCAAATGCATCGCAACTTTCCATGACGTTCGCTTCGCTGTGTCACAGAAGGGAAATCGAACGAATACGCGCGCGCGAAACTTCCTTCCTTTTAGCGTTGTCGCCGCCACCGTCAACGCTGCTGCCGTCATCGTCTCTTCTTCTCGAGACGATTGTTGTCGTCGATGATTCGAATGAATACAGAACTTGGCGAATCAATGCGGTGTAGCTCGCTTTACAAATCGTATTGAATTTAAGCGAAACACACTTGAACACATTCGATTAAAATCATAGCCGTCTATCTAGTCAACTCGTTCCTGGATATTTAATTACGAAAATTATAAAAAGATTATAAATTCAATTATTGTAACAATGGACTTTAGAAATTGTAATGTACACAACAACAGAAGTAGACAGCAAATTGTTTGTGTACTGAGGCGTGCGTAGTTTATCGATGGCTGAATGGAACGATGCATGGCACAAAACAAATCGACAAATTAACATCTACTTAGCCATCATCTGTCTACTGGTTGTTTGCCTGGCCTTTTTTTTTCACTTTTGCATTCGCAGCTGACTTTTACCAGGCAAATCGCGTACCAAAAACGTCGTCGTCGCAATTTATGCAACGAGTGACTTTCTACTCGTGCGTGCAACGAGCGCCAGCGTAGACCGTGAATGAAATATTTAATCTTTTTCACATCATATCTCTTTTCGAATGCTCATAAACCTCGAATTGCACATTCGAAGTCGCCAATTAAATAAGTAAGTGGTCTGCCTCCTCGGCTTATTCAGTTACAATTGAATTGAAGTGAAAATTGAAGAAGCAACGAGAGCCAAATTGCGATTAATTCGTCTTCTTGCTTCGCTCTTGATCATAATAACTGTTGGGCGGGCGAGCGAGTAGTACAGCTGCAACGAATGTCGTCGGCAAACAGACCGATTAGAATACCAGACGGAAACGAGAAATAAAAAAAAATTGAAAATAGCGTTGTGAATTTGTTGTTGACGACGCTGAAGTACATTGTGTGATATACGGTGTTTCGTTTTTAATGCATACACAATATAATGTTGGATAATTGTTGAAATCTATTTACATACAGGACGACGATGCCGCTTGAATTAAAATACGCTGGGATTTTTTGTTTAATTGTTTCACAAAGCAACAGTGATGATTTTTGTAAGAGATAGGAAACGTGTGCCAGCGATTTCAATAATGCGCTCGTCGTCAAACCGGTAATTCTGTTCGGAAAATGATTCGGTATCGTTCTGCTGACATTAATCGTGAATTAAGAAGCGCGTTTGCTTTTTAAACTTTTACCATTTGCGTCCGCGAGTCGAATTTATGGTATTGCTATCGGTTCAATATTTTTGCGCGTTCTCTCGGTTTGCTTGCATCCAGCGGATTTGTACGCGCCGCGCTGGCGTTGAAACGAAGCTGTTGCGGTTTGGTTTCGCTATGTGGCATTTGTAGAATTTCTCATTGGTCATGCTCGTTGAGATGTTATTAATATTGGTTCTATACCATACGCGCGCTCGAATTAGTTGTTGTATCTTTCCACGTTGTGTATGTAAGATGTTTTCTTATTTTTATTATAATACGGGGCGCGGAGATGGTTGAGCTTCGCATACTAATGGACAACAATGCTAGTTTTTCTTGACGCAAATGTAAAACTGATATTGAGTGTTGTAAGCTATTTTCCTGTGAAATTACGGATTTCCTCCCATAAGATCGTTTATAAAGCGTGTAATATCGTGTGAAGAAGACATCTACCCTTAATACTTTAACTGCTATGCTATTTTTGTAAGAAAATCACTGGAAGGCACATGACTGCTTCTACGGCAAGCATTTAAATTTTAGAAAGAATTATTAAATGTTCAACTAATGGACTAACTGATAAGGAAATCAAATCCTGAAAATTCTTCTGGCAAACGCTTCGAATAGCCTTGCCTGTAGGATTTTTGATGTCACCCAATAACGGGTGACATGGCACTACAGGATGTCCCAGCTATCATGCACCATTGAACACTTGTATAGTAGTCAGACACAGGTAGACCTAGCATGCTCGCGGACGATCGCGAATATGGTAGGAAAGTGAAGCCAAATTATTTAATTCTTCTTTCTTAATCTTATACCCTATGGGCATCGGGAATTATTTAATTGACTTTGTAAATTTTATTTGCTGGAACCTCCTGTATACAAAAGATTCTGGTGATATTTTCATTTCAATATAGATAGTTTTGTTAAATTACATTTTTACACCAAATATGGCACATAGTGAAGAGTGCAAATGACTTGCAGCAATGTTTGAACAATGGTGCACACTAGATGAGAGAAATTATTTTTAGGCCACCTCAGACGTAACATCCATAGATGTCAATTTAGTATGCAAACAAAGTTTTTTTTTCTCATCACGAATACTTTCTTTTATTTTCACCTAGCAAAGTAGGCATGGAGTTTTGCCTCACCCTGTGATATTCAATGCACTCGCTGACTTAATCTTTGAATTGGATCTCGAGATTCGCATGAAATTTCGTAGTCTGATTACTTGCGGTTTTGCTTTCGTTTTCATTTCTCTTTTTAATTTGCCGCGGGTACGTGATTTACTGGAATGTGTTATTGAAATGGATTGCCATTGAGTTTTATCGAATACTTAATTAAGATGATGATTACCTGCGGTGACGTATCGTATTGATATTCGTACAGAATGGAATGTGGGTTATAATTGATTTGTAGCTGTTTTCAAAAGAATGATAAGAATGATTTTATGGCGAAAATGGTATAAAAAAATCAGTGAGTCGGATTGATTTTTACGCATAGTTTAGCGAAAATTGAGCCGATTATCGATAAATTTAATTAACGTATTCCGTACGGTAAATCACTCAGCATCCATTGTGATTATGATATCAGTGAGTTAGTTATGGGCGTAATAAAACGTTCACGAGTAATTGGCAATTTACGCAAGTTTTACAAACGTTTATTAAATCTAACGGTAAGTTTACGTACGATAATCGCATTATTATATACTTCGCGGCGTAAGAATGCCGTACGCGCAAAGTCATTTACCGATACGTTTTGTGAAATGGAAATTAATTAAAGTCGTGTACTTTCTGGGCTATTAATTATTATGTACAAAATGTGAAAAACAACATTTCATTGCGTGCGTGTGAAAAGTATTAAAATACTCTTGGGAAATTTTTCCTATTTATACAGGGTCTACCAGCTGTCATGCACCATTGCAAACTTAGCTTTAACTATAAAAGTGAGTTAAATGCTGTAGCTGCTCAATTTTACCCTTTTTGCAGTTGTAAGCGAGCACGCCTGGCTACGAGATCTTGCTTTACACTGTCATTTGTCTCAACGGGTACGATGCGTGTGGTTGATACCACTGCTTGATGATATTGACAAGTTGCATATGAGATAATTTGGCAAATCGAGTATGAATAATTTACTCAAGCTCTCCGTCTCCTAGAGATATCTGAATTGAGGGCAATTGCGTCTAAGGAATTTGTTGTTAATGCTAGTAAATGTGTCCGGAGGCAATCGAAAATGCCTTCATTCTGTTGGTAGTCCTCGTAAGCCATTCTATAAGCGACTACCCAGAGTGTCTACTTTAAGTGGATGCCCTCCACTCAGTTGTCCTCAGTACTGGCGCATATCTCGAGGATATTTTAATGAACCCGTTGATTGGTCTCATAACAAGTTTAAATTTAATTTCGCATTTAATTTAGGATATTAATCAATGAATTGCGTTTGAGTGGTTAATCCAACACGCAGAGTCGCGTAGAATATGCGGACAGGAAATTAAATTTTGTTCCGGCTAATTTATCATCAGTCGTATGGATGCATTTACCACGTTGCACATAATTTATATACTTATATCAATGTACTCATTTTATATACATTACGATATATTGATTGATTACACGTGCTGATTATTTTATTCGCGGCAGTTCAAGGTTGCGTTTTGATTTGACAATATCGTTAATGATGCATCGCAAGCAGGCAAGGGTGCACGTGCTATCAGTAGATAAGTTTGGCGTTTTATTGATTGTGAAATTCAAGACGACGTGCGCGATGCCGCACGTTGGTATCATTAGCATCATCAGGCGTTGCGCATTCTTCGTCGTCGTACGTTTGTGAAGGTGAACGCGGCGCGTAATGGAAACGGAAGCGTCGATGTTGTTAGTCTGATTACGTTGGAAATCAAATTCGAATCGAGAATCGTGGAGAAGCGAGTACAAAATCACATTTAGAAAAGGCATCCTGTGTCGAAGGAGACGGGCGATAAATTAATGGAAAAGACGACGTCAGCAATATCTAAAGAAAATTCCGAGAATTGGAAAAATTGCCGAGTGTTATCTATTAATGCTGGGGTGTGTCATGTTCAATAATGTCTGAGACTATTTTTTGTTTTACCCTCTTCTTCATGAAGTAAATTTAATTATGTTTTGGGCGAAATCTCCTAATAGAAAATTGTGATTTATTTGCTGAGTAGGGATAAAAGCACATTAATTTGTCTTAAATTCGGCTATCAATGCATATGTCTTTTTAGCGTTAATACACAGTATTCACCTATTTCGGAGCGGGAGAGCGCGAAAATGATAAGGAACGATCAGGTGATACAATTAGACTCACAAATTAAAAGTGCGTACATTGCAGGGGATGGTAACGATCGGAGGTGTATTGGGGGGAGCGCGGACGATAAACAATTGTAAGTGGCTCTAAGAAAAAGCTATTTTTTCTCGAAAGGAGGTAGTAGATCAAATAAGTTTCGGAACCACTGCTTTAAATATTCTTAACTGCGTTTACACATCTCCTCTTGGGAACTGCAAAACTTGCAAAATTACAAAATAATCCAACAAGTGCAAATGCAAAGTACAACTAATGTCCCATGCACTTACCCCGTCTTACCTCTAAATTTTTATTATTCAGGCGACCAGCACCAGCATCGAACTCCCGTTTCATTGATACGGTAATCGCTCTTTGGCAATTCAGTCGATTTATTGTATAATAATGTGGAATAAGAAGCGTTGATTATGAATGAATTGCTAATTACAGGTGCGGATTTGCTAGCAAGCGGCTTATGCGCAAATTTAATGCAAGTGTGTCATTAATGCGCGACCTTTTACTGCAATACAGTTAAATTGTTGGCATATCAAGCGCATTAATAATGCATTAGCTCTGTGATGATTAATACATCTCGCGTTTCCTGCATGGGATTTTTTGTTGCGCCTGCCATTTAGTGCGAATAATAGTTATGCAGTGTTTATTCGGGATGATAAGAAGAGATGCAGCAGGGCTTATATGAAAATGGTGCATATGAATCATGTGATAAATGTCTGAGAAGGCTTTGCATCGCGAGTGGAGCATTTTCACGTACTACTTTTAATTATACGAAGGCATTGCCCATGCCGGTGGCGATGATCGTCGGTTGCGGCGTGTAAGTTGTGGTCTCTTGTGTGATGCGCAAGGAGAACGAGAGTTGTGTGTGCATACGCGCGTCGCATCGTTGCACTCAAATGACTCAAAACTATGTGTATGTATATTACCATAATAAAATATTTAGCGGTCGTTGCCTTGGCACTCAACGCGCGCCGGAGTGCAGTCTGCCGCCTCTCGCTCTGCCGTCGATGCTTTGGCAAATTAACAAATGATTAACTATCATGCTTCGATAGCGCAAGCGACTATGCCGCTCAACATGTCGTCTATTTGGTGAGGCAATGAGTGCGCTCATGCCGCTATTTATAACGCTCTTATCAAATTTGAATGCTACTTGCGAATAAGCCGTAATTGAAATGACATTGAACGCAAACGCATATTGTGCGCTGCAATTGCACCAGCGATTATCTATATCTACAAAGGGATCATCAACAACATTGTACGAACAATTCGCAACCATTTCGGTTGATAAACGTTTGTACTAACTACGTATGTAGGTTGCTCTTGTGCAAATTACATTTGCTATTAACCCACATTGCCAGCACTCTATTTGCTTTGCAGACACGAAATTTTAGGGTGGGTAAGCGTGAATTAACATTTATTTAGTACTACGTACATTGCCGTTCTTTAGGTTTAATAATTCACCTAAATTTCATTATTAAATTAAGCCGTATAAGGTAATGAACTATTGACATATTTGATTTCTCCATTGATGGCCATATATACGTCTTGTTACTAGTTGATACATTATCCCTCGGCGAGGAAGCCTTTTATTCGTAGTTATAGTTGCTGCTTCGTCAAAGCTTGCTACGCTATAATAGGCTTAATTATGGCATACATTGTCGTAGTTACTAAAACGCGCAAAAGGCAAACGATACGAGGTATTTCTACAGCGAGCGTTTGTTTGCTAAGGCACGCTTATCACTTTTATATAAACCGAGGCGATTAGTTGATTAACGAATAAGTTTCGTATACTAGTGAGGCATGATAGTTAATGAGAGGACACCTGTTGCTCGCGAAATGGCATTTCGCAAATCAATTCAATTTACATTTTCTAGCTGAACCAAGTACATAACTGTTTTTCGGCTGGTTCTTCCTTCTGGTGGCACGTACGTACGTACGGTTTAGAGGATATCAATATGCAAATAGACGCGCGCACGCGCATTTGGAATTAGCGTGATGCGCGCATCATCTTATGGGTAAAATGATTAAAAAGAGATGCGAATGATTTTATATGTTATTATGAATGGGCGTCGCCGGACAAGATGTAAGCAGAGTGTGGGCAAAGAATGCGGTTTGAATCATCGCGCGCTGAGCGGCCAAGCATTCGGAGGAGAGATGCTGCTGGTGTTTGCTCAGATTTCTCTCAATTTGAACTCGTGATTGAATTATAAGTGTTTGCATTTAACATGCAGATGTTATTTGACAATCTCGATTATGTGGGCCCAATTGATCAAACATTTGTAATCGCTTATTGATTCATTTCTGATAACAGCGATAATGATGTAAAATGCTGAAACGCGACGATGATTATGGCACACGTGATGGTTGCATTGGAGCATAAATAAATAATTTTGTGTGTATGTGCTAATTAATTAAATAACACTTAATTACGAGAGGAAATATTTCGGCAGTTTTGCTGTATAATTTTATGGTCATTCACGTGAAAAATGTACAGTTAATTTTTACCGAATAACGCCTGGTTTTTTAAAGGTTATAGAAGTAGAGATTCATTTACAACAAGGCTACAATAGAGATCATGGAAGTGAAGTGGAACTATTTTGCGCTGAAATAAACTCTTGGTTATAATTCAGCGCAATTCGAATGCGCATTGCGCTCTCTCGATCACTACACACTAACTGCCCTGTCTGTTCCAGCACTGACAATGAATTGCGTTCAGATTAGCGTCGATTTATCAAGGCTAGAAGTAGAAGTTGAAAATTTATAACCCTCTTGAAATGTGGAGCACAACGCACTTGGTTGTTATTTTTGGAATTTTCACATGAAAACATAAAACTCGAAATCAATATTGCTATGGCGTTTTTAGATAATCAATCAGCACACATATATTTACACACGCGATTTCATCGAATTTTTCCTTTTTTATTCGTACGAGATTAAAAATAGTTGTATTCATAAATAGATAGGACATAAATATACGTTGTGCGTTTGCCTGTTTAATCGCTGTACATGGCAAGGTTGGCCAATCAAACAATTTGTGCTTCCTTTAGGCCGAACGCGATTATTGCTCAATCGCATAAAGTAGCGCGCACACATATTTTTTGGCAAGGCGGCCGGCGAACAAGTGATTGTTAAAGGAATTCATGAAACTATGTCAGACATGCATGGTATGCGAAAAAGCGGTCAAAAGTGCAAAGCTTCCATCCATACAGTCCATAGCAAGCACTCTCTCGGAGCGCACTGCAGGTGAAAATTTTATAGGTGCTTGTTGGCCATTTATTATTTATTTGTTCAAGTAATCGATGAATAACTACAGTTTGAATGCTCACGACCGCTTCATTTTTATTGTGGCATTATTACTTACTAAATGCAATGCAGTTTACAGGTGATAGATAGAGGAATGAATGAGTGAATGTAAAGTAAATGTCTTTACAAAGGTTAAGCACTTTATTAGCACAATATGTAACAATCGAAGCAGTAATTGTTACGCGTATGGAAGGTATATCCAAGTGAAGGCGAATTCCAACTTTGTTTGCACAACATTTTTCTGTCCTTTAGTAGCTATGCGCGCAAGAAATGCATCTGATTGTTATTGTCATTATTTTATCCATAATTTCCCTTCTGTTGAGCAACAATCGGGCGAACGAGAAAGAGATTCTACAATGACTAGCAAACACCCAATTGAGTGTCGTGTTTTTATTATGACGTTGCTTTTCATTCACCGTAATAAAATAAAATATGTATTATACAATCTGTTACTTTGCGATGAAGCGTTTATACCATCGAATACAATTCTAGCCGCCTAACGTGTGAACCAGTGAACAATTGTGGAATTACTGTTACTCAACACACTTCCATATAGCATAGCAGCATCTCACGCATTTTCATCTCGTCTAGTGAATGTTGTTCATCATAATAATAATTATACGCTCTCGTCCTTATTTTGTTCGTTGTCGTCTCATAAATGCACTTTGAGATGTTGGTTTCCACACAACGTGTATCAATTATGCGCAAAAATTTAATTGAAATGTTCGCTCGACTATCTATCTGTGCGCTGCGTGTGCAACTATTGGAATAAATGTTAATGAGGCTTTTAAGCGCGCTCGCCAACCGGAAACAATTACATTTTGTCTTCGTTCTACCTGCACATATGCGTTCATACGGGAACGGACTAGGTGAATTTGTTAAATTGATGTGCTCGGAGCCATCTTCACGCAACTCTTAAGTTTTTATATGTATAATATGCATTGCGTTCGCTCGGTTTGAAGAAACGAACGTATTATGTAGGATTCATAATGCACACGCGCATTAAACTATTATTAAGCTCTAGTCAAGGTTTCCTATGTTAATTTGCATTTAAGGCATAATGATATTAATTTATGATGAATGTATATGTGTTGTTCGCAGATAGTTGAACTAAGGAAAATAGCGCGGCTCGAAGATGTCACATCATAGCGATGACAATATGCTAATAGCGACGAGCGACTCGTTCTGGGAGCCGGGAAATTATAAGCGCACAACCAAACGCATCGAAGACGGCTATAAGTTGTGCTCG
>JARJDV010006169.1:0-11899 GCA_030264675.1 Anaulacaspis nigra | reverse complement strand
CGATTTGTTAAGAGTCGTCCAAGTAGAAACATAAAGCCATTTTTGTTTCGCAGATTAATTTGCACCTCTAAGTTCAAAGTTTACGTTTCATTGCTGAGTACATTTGTATAATCCTCGCATTGTATTTTCACTCAGCAGCGCGTATTCGAGTGAGAGCTGAATTAATGTATTCAAGGTGTGTGAATTCATGTGTGTGGTTCAACAAATGCAGCCGCGTGTGTTTGTTGCATTTTGTTTCGTCGTATGCTTTCAGACGCGTTCAATCGAATTTGCTTAGAGATTTTCGTAAAGTTCATCTTGTTGTTGTCGACTCTTCTTTCGCATGCGATTTCGACGTTTTGTGCTTGCAGGATTTCGAAATTGGATAAGGAAGTGAATCAAAGTTTGCACTTTTCGGATAATCTCATCACGCGATGAGAGAAATGTGATTTGCTAGGAGAAAAAAGATATTATGTTATAGCCTAATAAGTAAACGCTCAATTTGGAGAAGTGGGAAATTTCATTAGGATTCGTCATAGATATCTGTAATCATAATCCTGCAGGATAGATTTAAACCCATCAGGCATGTGCGAGAGGCGGCGCAATCTTCATACTTAAGACTTGCGGAGGGTTTTCTTGCAATCAACGAACGTCATCGTCGTTGTCGTTGCGGGCGATGTGTTTCCATTTACCCTAATTTTTATTGCCATTTTTATCATTACGTTCCGAGCTGCACGTACCTAGTTTGTGCCATTTCCTTCGTCTTCCTCGCTCGTCGTCGTCGTCATCGTTTAGCTAATCGGATCACAAACCCTGGCCGCTTCAAGAATACCAGTCAGGATTTGCCCTCTCATCCTTCACACAGACACATACACACACTGCAAGAAATGGAAATTGAATAAGCCACATCACGAACGTGCGGCTATATATTTTTTTATCTTTAATTTAGCATCGCGCTGATAAATAAAGTGCGAGCGCGCGCGCGCGAGAAACTTTTGCATGAAACTTATGCGAGTTCCTCCCCTTCGCGAACGCGCAAAATATGCATAGAAGGGCGTCTCAGATTACGCGTTATATCAGTATTTATTATTCATAACCTGCGCTGGGCGACTCGGAATACTACAATAACGCATGATAAAGGAGTTTTAAAACGCTCCTCCTGCCCTATTTCAGTTCTTTGCGCATTCAGAACGCACTCGCCGCTGCTGCTTAGGGTAGTAAATCTAATGTTGATCAAAATTCATTTTCAGCTTAAGCAGGCGCAACAATAGAAAAGTTTGCCATAGAATATAACGTATACGTTATTCTATAATTTCCGCCATTGCACGCCGTAGAAATAATTAAAACAATTGAAAGCGCGCACACGTTGCTAGCGTAAGAACAACAAATAAATAAACAAACAATAGGCAGAGCGAAGAAGAGACAAGCGCATTGTTAGCGATCCCTGGCGAATGCGTTTCTTAAGAGCTTCTTGCATCCTCGGTGCGCGAGCAATTATATTCGTTTGCACAGCTAGCAGCAGCATAGCAGCAGTAAAAGGAGTAAGCGTTATTTGTGCATAAAATCAGAATTAGCATATAATGCCGTCTCCAGGCAGAAGCGCGCGCCGGTATTGTCTTAAACAAATACAAACAGTTGTGATGAAAACGGCTTCAAGATATGCGCGCATAATTGAGATAATGAACGCAATCCGATTTTCCCAATTAAAAATGCTTCTCTGCAAGGAGCAAAGCGCGCGCGCGCCCGTCTTGAAAATCCCTGGCTACCCACCTGTGCTGAGTGCGTCGGATGTTAAGTATCGCATGCAAGAATAAGAAGAAGATACAAGGCAAGATATGCTATAGAAATCATAACCCCATTGACGGCGGCGGTGGCGTTTTCCTTGGCGTGGAGGCAAAGTTGCGTATTGTTGGTTGGCCCGCCGAAAGGGGATACTTGATAATAGAGTTGGAGGCGTGAAAGACGGAACACGCTGCTGCTATCTAAGCGCTGACACAGATAATCACGTTGGATGGCTGTTGGAAAGTTCTTCTTGTTGTGTGCGGCTCGCTGACGAACGCCACAATGCGCATCAGATCTAATGAATCGAGACGCTGCCATCTTTGCAGACATTGCCCGCTATTTTAAGCTGTATCCGCTCTGCGTGTGTGACTAAAAGACAATCGCAAAGTATCTCCCTTCCGGTTTTCACGCTGCAACTAGTGGTATCCGCCTTTATGCGTAAAGTTATTTCACGACACAAGAAGTACAAGGATAGACGGGATGCGTAAGGGAATTTTCCCCTTTTTAGGCATTATCCCCCAATGCTACTTGATTATCGTGGTTGCTCAAGCGAAAGATAACAACGAACAATTGGTTGTATAATATTTATTTACATGTTTCTTTCGTCCTTCTTCTTAAAAATATGATGGCAAACAGAAATTTGTCTTGTTTGGGTTTACGTTGCCAAAACGGACAAAAAGCAAATTCATCCAACTATCCTTTACGCTACGATTAGGTACTTACAACAATTACATTGCAACAGGTTCAGTGTCCGTCAATTGCGACAATTAGTTACAAATTTATACAAAACGAAAATAATACAAAAGATTTACAAAAACCTAACCTGTAACAAATAACAAAATATCACTATCATCATAATACTTGTCATCCCGTAAAGAGGAGATGTTTGACATCTTTGGTAATCATAACATTTACATATAACTAAGTACGGGTGTTTGAACTTTTATAAATATTCAATTTGATAATTGCGTTATTAGTATTATTATGTATTTGATTAGAGTACTCATTGACATTGTTCGGAGCTCTTTGCAGTGTGGCCATTTGGAATCTATTCCTTCTCGCCGTGGAAATGCGCTGACGTCTGGTTGTCGAAGAGGGACATCTTGAGGCGTTTGCATTTGGCACGTCGATTTTTGAACCAGAACTGCACGTTTTTCGGTTCCAAGCGAGGGAATTTCTGTCGATAGGCCATGCAGTTGAGCTCTTCGGTATATTTGAGTATGAGATTGTGCGATGGGTGCGTGTTGAGTGAGAACCAATGCTCCAGACGTGGTACCTCAGTGACAGGGTCGATAAAGGTGCGATTCCGTTTACGACGTTCGTCTGCTGACAGCGAGGATAACGCGAGGGCGTTGGACGCAGAGGGTGAGGATGCCGTGTGTGGTAAACCGGGGATGTATTGACTCATGTACATGATGGAATGACTAAACATGGAGTTTGGGACAAGAGGAAAACTAGCTGCGAGTCGTTCAAGTCCCTCGTTGGGAGGACGATGAAGCATCTCCACATCTGGAGATTCGCAATTGCGGGGGTGTCTCATAATTTGGGGTACTAGTTCAAAATTGCTTTTCGCATCCGATTCACCAGATTCGTCTACGTCTATCTCGGATGATATCACTTTGTTATTATTCGAGTGGTCATTGTTCGGGTTGGTGTGATAATTGATGGGCCCCTCTTGTTTGATCTGTATATCTGTGGCTTTCGAGTCCATCTAGGATGAGAGATGCACAATATGTGAGTAAACATGCAACAGCAAGCCTTAAGCCTTAACACTTACTTGAGCATCTTGAGTGGGCGTCGAAGAACGAGGACTCGCGTCACGTGAGTCTGACTTCCTCGTTGTGGTCAAGGACAATGGTCCTACTGGACTTGCGGGAGGGTCGTTCATATCCTCATCGTCCAAGTCCGAACCGGTATTAGATAAATCGTCTGATATTTGCGAAGTATTCGGACCTCTTCGACAATTGTTGTTTTTTATCCGATAATCATTGAGGTAACCGTCGTTCATGAGAAAGCCCGAACCATTCGTGGGACTATAATTATTGTACCCATTAACTAAGTGGCAAGACAAGCCGGGTGTTACATTCCGAATCTCGGCACGTTTCTGAGCAGCACGTGCATTTTTGAACCAGTAAACTACGTTGTTGACATCGAGCGGTTTACGTCCTCGACGCGATTGCAAACTGTTAAGTTCCTTGACGTACTGCTGAATCTGTTGCCGGCTGGGGTGTTGATTATCCGCAAACCAACGTTGCAATTTCGGAAGTTCCAACTCGGGGTCGAAACTGGTTCGCATGCGGGTTTTCTGCGTTGGAAATTGACTGTGAACCGTTTGCATGGCTGGATGCGTTGAATCTGTTGAATGTGCGCGTTCCAATAACTTGGCGGGATGCGGCGATGTGGGGTACTGGCACGGTGGTCCCAAATGAGGTCGGCTTGGTGATTGAGGACTAAATTGCGCCGACCACCATTGGTCAAACTTCTTACGACTTTCGTCTGTCATTTCAGGCGGAGTGATTCCAGCTCCACCGCGGCATATTTGCGAGAGCAAGACCTGCAAGTACTAGAAATGTTTTACGCTCGCAAAACAAAGTCGTCGTCGCTTTTTGTGCAGCGAAAAGCTGAAAGTAGAGTGCGCTTGGAGAACGAGAAAGCCAAACACATTATGAATTGTAATCCGCTGTCGTTCTGGCCGTGCTTATTTTTGATGCAGCGCGCTTTGTGGACAAGGATCAGAGGAGTTTATACGACGCGCAGCGCGGAGCATTGTATTGCTCTAATCCGGGGCTCCCTAATAAATAGATCCGAACATCAAGTACATCAACTCAACTGTTCTTCATTTCGCGTTTTACTTTAGAGTACAACACGCCCACCGCGACGCTTGCAGACGACAAGCTCTTATATATTTTAACATTTTCGTGCGCTCGCACAATGCATATCCGCGCGCACTCCTCCTTGGATGTTGGAAGGCTTGGGAGGCTTTTGATCTCATTAATACCATGAAATAATGCTACATAATCTTATTAAAAGCGAGGTTGCCATTCTCCAACCCTCCCGATACGTTTATTCCTCTCTCGTAATTCGCAAGACGTTCTCTTCACTCTTTCGCTATTATTTTCATAACCCCTACGTATTCATCACTTGTCTGCAATCTACTCTAACAACATGCAAACAATCATTTCAACATTGCTTTACCTCATCCAAAGGACATCCTGACGCCATCAGTAGACTGTGAGATTGAACCAGAAGGAATCTCAAAAGTTTATCCTTGATGTCTGTAACTGCGCCCGGTCGACCCCGAAACACCTGGATGCGTAGTGTGGCCACATTGGATAATTCTCCCAGAATTTCACCCACATTGACCATTGGATCCTCCGATATCTGATCGAAGCTGAGTGGTTTCCAATTTTTGATGACCATTGATCCCTTTGCCGCTGCTACACTTTCGGGTGAGTATCCAAGTTGTAGAAGAGCAGCTTGAACTAGGTCATGGAATGGCGTTGATACGGGTATTATCACGAAACTGTCAATTTCCACTAAAGAACGCCGCCTCCACGAATTTTGATTGTGTATAGTACGACCTTCGTCCAGGCTGCAAACCGCCTCCACGATGCAGTGGACCGGCAATGATTTGCCTGTAAACATGCGAAAAAACATTGAAGAACACACTTCAAACAACTTGAGCAGACAGGCCAGGTTAATGCAAATTCAAACAATTTTAACGCGGATTAGTGACTTATGAATAGAAGTCACACGATCGCAATCATAAATTTATCGTGATAAAGATAATCTCGGCGTGCTTTGAGGTTATCTCTCTTCATATAGTTGAATAAACATTGCGATTGATTTATTGTAGATGCATGCTCTCTTATAGAAGTCATTTAAAGTCATTCGGTGCAAAATCATATTACAACATTCATTCAGATATCATTTATCATAGGACGAAAACGATTAATTAAGAATGAAGAATGATGAATATAAATGAGTCGGGCTTGTCACGATATGCAGATAATATTCTTTAGCTAAGGGGAGGTTTTCTTATCATTCAGTTTTACTTATTTAAACTTTTATGATTCCAACTAATATTTATCTTTTCTTCTAAACTTGTTAAACTTTTATACGAAGGTAAATTTATAAATAATCAAAGTAAAATCAGGATTACATGAAAGCCCACGTGCTTCGTATGTCAAGTTCGTGTGACAGACATAAAACACGACTGAATGAAGCCTTAGTAAAAAAGAAAAAATGTGAGCCAGATAATCTCACAAGGGTAGTGAAACTTGTATTCTATTTGTAAAGATTATCGGTAATAATTTTTCAAATATTTTTAAAACAGATATGTCACTAAAGAATTTCAAGTTGAAAAAAATCCTGAAAGGAACATTTGCGTTTGTTTGAAGTACATGCGTGTATTTGCTGTAGCTGCTGCTGCAGTCGGTGAGCACAACTCCACTAATCTTGTTAAGTTAAGAAGGTTTCTGCATATTATAGAGCTTTAACTGAAGCAACTACCGTCGTCCCGTCTTAAGGATTAGTCGAGACTCGAGTCGAACGCATTCCTCGGTGCCGGGCACAAAGACGAAGTGACGTCATGACGAGCGAGCGCAAGGAGCAGATGAGATGGAAGCAGCAAGGATAGGCCAGACTTAATTTCATAAGACGGCGATTCATTTTTGTTTTATTATTAGTGTACGTCTTGGCTCCCGGAGGGGGGCTTAGGATGCAGATGCGGACGACGACGACGACGACGATGGCGGCGGCAGCGCGGCGGCGGTGCTCTAAATCTCGAGAATCCTTGCTGCAGGATCCGGGCCGGCGGAGCCCTAATCCTGGCGGCTTACCGCGCTGTGTATAGTCCACTACGCGCTAATCCCAGTCGGCTCTAATCCAGCCCCGGCTGGCGCGCTGACCAGCGTCTTAACTGCTTGCCCGCGCGCTCATATTGCCTTCCGGGCCCGACCCCCTTTGTTCCCAAACCCGCTGCTCCCATCTGATCAATAATGCACCTTATAAATAATACCGACTGCCGTAATAACGCCGCCGCGCAGATTGCGGAGGTAATCTGAGTCCGTTGTGGCCGATCAGAAAATTGAAAATGTCACCGGAAACTTTCGCCAGCTTCCTTCCGAAATACTATTAGGTCAACTTCTTAATGAGCTTGCGTATTAATCCCATTCATCATCAAAGTTTGTTGGCGAAACATTTTTTGCAAGATTATTAATTTCGAAATTTATGTTAATCCCTAGTTTTAAGTTTGCCGAGTCGGCTTCGCAAAGTTGTTTTTCTAGGAATTTGCGAGGTTAGGGATGAGTGTCAAGCCCGCAGGTTTTGCGGGAGATAGAAATCTGTCGAACATGGGCACGCGCAAAGCGGAAAACTGCCTCCGCACATCACTTCCGGTCCATTGCACGCGATGTCATCGCGGGGGTTAAACTTAGGTAAGTTACCCCCATCCCCACCGCCATCGTCCGCGCCACTGTTACAATCAGGATTACGTCAACAAGTATTTAAAATACGCACTTTCTTTCGTAGCAAATAATTTTGTGCATTATGTTTTTGTGGTGCTAGTACTGTAGTTTTACAGCTGTTGAAAATGCAAAAATGCAACGGGAGCACTTAGAAAGTCAGCGATTTAGCGTCGCCCACTCATTAGGGATTATTAAAAATCTCTTCCGGCCGTAATGCGGGGACAAAAGGGGTCAGAGTGGCGAGAGAGATGAGAAGTTGTCCTCCCTGCTCCCCTACGAGCATAATCCGCACGTCGAGGCTTTTGTGCTCTGATTGCTTTTTATTATCATAGTCCGTCAGGGATCGTCTGCGCGCCCGTGACGCTCAAGGAGGTTAGAGTTGAGACGATTTACGCGGAACGGAAAAGAGAGCATCGCGAAGCACCCTCCTCGCTAATTCCGGATGATTTCCACCGTGCGTTTTTGGTTGGCAGTCCTTCACATCATCGACATCATCAGCGTGATCCTCGATATGATATTTTGAAATGCGTCCGTCCTCCTTCCGGCTGCGCGGGATGAAAGGAGACAAACACCGCAGATGAGATTTGCGAACGGAAACCTTTAGTACGGCTGCTCGCCAAAGCGTCTTACACAACAGCTTATTTCTATCCAGATTCTTATTAGCTTAAGTCTTGTTAGTCTAAAGTTTTAATTCGACCAACTTATAGCTGAGGCAGCATCTCTCGCTAATACATACCTCTCGTATGTATGTGCGCGAGGTGGAGAAGGGCTGAAAAGTTGAGTTTAGAGAGTGCTAAGGGTCTCCGAACCCGCAATACTGTTTACAATAAGCCCTCGTGCTGTGTTCTGTTCTGCTCCGCTCGCACGCTAATACGATTTCATGCTGGATTTGCGATAAGGATTTAAAGGAGCTCGCTCTCGCGATACTAGACGCGCGCACCTTTGTATCTCGCCAACCTGAAGGAAACGAAATGCTAACCTTAAGAAACGTCATGAATCTACGCACTATTTTCGATGAGACAAAAGTGTTTCCAACACGAGATAAATTACTTGCGTGATCCAAGTTTAACCGGATTATGCGTAGATGACGTGCTAATCCAGGAAAATTGTAAGGTCGCACGAATTTTCATTCGAGCTGGAAAATATTTCTCAACAAACAGCTCATAAATTCACCCTACGGGTCACTTAACGCACTATTTTCGCGCTTCAGTGTCTCTTTGTTTTCTTCATTATGACTCCCCGAAGCGCACAATACGTTTAATCCCAATAATATGAGGATAAAATATATCGAGCTCCGGATTAACTATTTGTGTGCGTTATCATCAACGAGCAGCGAACATTGAGCGCATTTTTCTACTCGCAGCACGCGCAAATCATATCAGCGAGAGATTAATTAGAAATCGAGAGCAAATAAAAGCATTCTTATGGATGCAGTCTGAACCGGAATGAGGAAATAGGAAATAATATCCAAATTCCTATAGGAATTTTGATGTTTTACTAATGACATGGATCGATTGGGATTACACGTATTGCTATTGCACGCAATTGAATCGTATGCATTCATTATGCTCATTATTTTTATCATAATTTAATTGCTATTTAAATATTTATCCTCTTTTTCGCGGTTGAGTCAGGTTATGGTTATGTACATGACAAAAATGATTATTTACGTAGCAATTTTATCAGGCGGATAAAAATTAAATAAGTAGATCATTGAGATGAAACGAGTGCAGAATGTTTTTTCTTATTCGAATGTGTGTCCAATGCGGATCTCCGGCTGAACGCTAATCTCCCAATCCTAGTTTCCCCTAATTTCATACCTTCGCCTTAATCCAGCTTAAGCGGCAGAAGCAGTCGTCCGCTGAACGTGTCCGATCGCATAAGCGCGCTTGCGTATGTGTATCTGCATGACATATGGACAACGGACGGATTGGATACCTGGTTTCGCTCCTCATGCACACATATTCGAAAGGCGTACGTTTATAGTTGTGGCGATCGCGTACGCACATACGTTTTTAAGTCGGACTGTGTGTGCTGGGATGCAGCCGTTTCATCAATCATGAGTAGATAATCTGCTTAACGCTACGCAATCCGTTCGAATCCGGAGCGCGCAACCAGAGCCAGCCGAGCGCGGTGTGGATAAGCTGCGAACTACCACTAGCCATGGCTGCCGCCGCTGCTGCATTATTATTGCCGCCGTCTCCTTCCCGCGCCCGTCCGATTTGCATATTGTGCATTTGTGCAGATAGAGATAACGCGCTCTCGGCATAAGTTTCATGCGTCGGGTACATCATAAACGCTAAGTAGCCGTTCGCGCTTTAATTTTGCTCTTTGTGCTCGCTGCACGTCAACGAATTATTATCGTGCGCTTTAATAGGAGGGCTCAAACTTTTATTTCGTACTTCCGTTCACCTGTTTGCTCACCTAACGGCTTCGTGGCGTTGTCAAACTCTTCCTTGAGCGAAGGCGGCGAGACGACGGCGTCCACCGGCGTGGCGGCGCGGTCGGTGGCGGGTGTGGGCATTCGTTCGGTGGATTCGCGACCGGAGCCGCCGGGCGCCGGCGTGGACGACGCTGGCGGACTTTTGCAATTCCTCGTCAATGCCAACGCCTGGCTCTGCAACAAATAACAAATTGATTAGCACCAAATTGTGCATCGGTCGACTATTTGCGATCAATTGGCTTTCGTCGCGTCGAGCGAGAGGCGCTCAGCCGCGCTCTCGGTTAAATCTCGCGCGCTCATTGAGTTATTAATCTGGGTTAAGTGGGGTCAAAAAGCTTCAAAATTCCAAAGAGTCGAGAATCAATCTCAATGCTTAAGCATATTTAAATTTATGACTCGCGTCCGCGACGCAGCACCAGAGATTATAAATTAATATATTATGACAATTGATAAAACTATAAAGCCACTACTGTTTCATCCACCCAACAAAAAAGAAGCCCATTTCGTAATTGAAATTGCATGCGCGGACAAACGCTAAAAAGGACATGGAGGAGGAAGAGGAGAGATAATACATGATGCTTTGTGCTTGCTCGCGGATTTAATTATTTGAAGTAGTCGCGTCGTTAAAAACTCGCTACGCAAATGCTTGTTATGTGCGGATTAAGGAAATTATGACTCATGCTAATACTTGGTTCGGATTTTCTTATGAACCGACGCCAATGCGAGCAAAGCTAAGCTCCCACTTTTGTTGCAGTGAGCGCGCAAAGTGCAGCTTCATTTCGTGCGAGGGGAGATCAAGATTATTACGATAGGGTTATCATCATAATAAAAAACTAACCCTCGTACGGTTCATTGCTTCGTATTGTTGATAAGATATTCTCGAAAGTAATTTGACTTGAGTAATAATGGATCATTTTATATTTCGGAGCGTTAACATTCTTGATTTTTTCTGTCTGCGGATGCGTTCCTCTGCGTGCTTGTTGTCTTCGACAGCAGCGGAATGAATTAGTGTTAACCCAAATGGCTTAGCGAGGCGATTTAACGTGGCGCGAGTTGGGTGAGGTGGTGGTGCAGCAACGGCAGATGAAGAAACAGGTCGATGCTCTTGCATTTTGGATCTCTGCGCCGCCGAAAACAGCTTTTTTCTGCGCGTGCAGATTCTTAGAAGCGCGGCCAGCGGCAAACCGCGATCTGTCATTCAGCGAGTGCACTTGATGCACTGCCGATGGCGGATGGACTTTAACGATGCGCGCCCATTGTCTAACCGACGACGAAGAAGAATTCGGATTAGTGTGCGACGCTCAACTACCTGCGCATGCTTAGGAAATTATCATCTCGCATGTTTACATAAACGGTGCAGGTTAGAATTTGGGTTCTGGGCTATAAAATCACTGGTTTCGAGCAAATAGAGAAACGAAGCGAGATGCAAGCGTGCAGAATGAGTTTATGATCGATGCGTGAAGATGGAATCTTTTTTTGGACTCTATCCGAGAAATATCCAAATTGACTTCTTCTTCTTCTTCGTCTTCTTATTCCTCGACTGGTTGGTTGGTTGCATCCCTCGAAGAAGCCGGGCTGACCGAGGCGGAATGAGTCAACAGGTCATTTATTATACCCCTGTGTGTTAATAAATGATTCCGCTTCTAGATAAAAATTGCAGGTACGGATATTTTCAAAACTTTATTGCTTCATGGGCAATTTCAAAAGCTTTTTCATCATCATCTTCGGCATCGGATTCGATTGGAGCATCAGCTTTCCGAGTTGTAAAACTTTACACAAGCACAGCGCGGATTTCATGTCGAATTTTGACGATCGTTTCTCAAATCTTATCGCTCGCTCGCATCTTGCTGTCGTTATGAGAGTTATCGTAAATACTTCAGCTTAGGATTATGTCGTTTATGACGTGCAATCAATAAAACTATTTCCTGAAGTCAGTTTGCAAATAATAACATTCACATAAATTATCCCAAGTGGATAAGTGAATTAAAAAGTGCGCAGAGTACATTTTTCAATTCAAAACAAACAGCGCGATGAAAAAGAAAAACAGGAAAATCGCAGTGAGCTGAACGCAAATACGTGGAGCCAATGAAGAAGCGTACTTGAACGAAATTCAATTGCGATTTGGTGAATCTTCAATTGCGATCGCTAAAGCTGTTTGCATTTCATTTTTCAGCGTACATTTTTGTTTCATCTTCAGTATTTTCTCAAGGGATTCAACTTTTCTTCT
>JARJDV010006165.1:0-15982 GCA_030264675.1 Anaulacaspis nigra | reverse complement strand
GTCTGTCTATGTCGTTTGCGCTATTGTTGTCATCATTATCATCGACACTTACTTGCTCTTTACGGAATGTTCATGCGCGTTGCTTGAACGCGGCGTGTGCGATGCCGAAGACTGCGGTGCACTTTCATCGCTTTTATCTACAGTCACATATACCGGTTTGTACAATACAACAGGTTCTCTAAAACAACATTAATCAGCTGATATACTACAACATTACAAGTTCACGGATTCACACCTATTATTGTGGTCGTTGCCATCATATACTTGGCCAAGAAGGAACTCAGGACCAATATATTGTCCGCCTTCTACATGTGGAGCGGCGTGTTCTACAATGTCTTTTAGTGATTTCAACTCTTATTATTTTTTCCTCACTCACCATATCTGACCGTCGGGTTCCTGTTACTATTGGGTATTCTAAAAGGCACTGTCGCTATGGTAATAGGGAATGTGACTTGCACGAGATCAGGCTCCTTTGTGGAGTCGAGACTAACCGTGAGCACATAGTGAATTTGTGCTAAACGGCATATTCCGACTAGGGTTGTGGGCATTGGGGGTACCATAAGACTATTGCTGCTGTCCCATTTGGTCTTTGTGTTAGGCTTTACTTGACTACCTCTAAAATCATCAATTACAAGTTAAAACCTATTTAAGCATTGGCCAAAGGGTAATTACCTGTATTCGAATACTAAGTGTTTTAGGTCTTTGCTAACGCCTAAAATTCCTCGATCTATGAAAAATTCACAACACTGTTCTAAGCGTACACGAAGGGCGACCTCCTCCTCACTCTGGTTGTCGATAGTTGCCTTAAGTTTCAGCGTCTCACGACATACATACGCCGAACGTTCAAGCACACACCGTAAACTAAGCGTGCCGCGTTTACAACACCAGCAACAAGTACTTTTACGATCCTCCATCACTTGTGGCTTCTGTAATTTATTGCCCACATGCTCGAATTAGATTTGTTTAGGCCGTGCACGCTATAGACAGATTAGGGAAATTAATATTACCAAATACTGCTCCTCCATGCAATCAATATGCGGTCCGATAATGGTGAAGTACTTCATGCCTTGCGGTGGACTCGCGTACGGGATATCGATGGTCACCTTGATATAGTAACGAATACAACACGGTTTGCTCTCAAACGAGCATGGTATACTGCTTTCTGGTAAATTGAAACTATCGAGTAACAAACACAGCAATTAATTGCGGAAAACCTCTGATAGTGCAGACTTAATTACCGAAATGGAAATTTATGAAGACCTCTTGGTAAAATGGGAATGGTGGTGGTAAGATTCTTCTCGCCCCATATTACTTGCCGATCGTCAATGAAGTATTGATCGTCTTTGACCTATTTTGCAAACAACAAAAAATTGCAACAATTAGCGCGCGTGAAAGGGGTGTGGCTGGCGAAGACGGAAGCACCTTAATTGAACTCACCGTGCGTCTTTCACCTGACAACATAACCTTCCATTCCACGTGCGCCTTACCCCGCAGGATAACACGAATGGCTGCAAGGACATACATAAGGCTCTGAGCAAACGCACCCTTTGTGAAAATTCGCTACTCACTGCGCAATTTGAAATTCTCGATGGTGTTCAGTATCACGACTCCTTCAATTTTCTCGCCCGCGTAGTAATGCTCTTTGTCCAGTTGGATATCGAACTCACGAATGTAATCCATCCTTAAGGCCGAGCTGCGCCGTAAAAACAAAAGAAGCAAGAAGAGCTGAAATGCAAGTTGCACACTTTACGACGCAAACAAGTCACGCATCGTCTTCCTTCGTCGCTAATGCATCGCCGCACTTGTTACTCGGGTATCATATCTTCGCGAGCGCGCAAAACTATTGCGAAACCGCCCGCAAAAAAGGCGCATCTCGTTGACATGCACCTCGGCGTGATCGTAGCTGTAAACTGCGAACCACCAGCGTCGTCACCGCTGCCACCGCCGCCGCCTACTCTGGGTCAGCCAGTCAGATGGTGGTCGCGTATACATTTGCGCGGCGGCAATTGTATCATTTCTCTGCCTGCCTCCATTCGCGGATCGATAAAGCAAGGCGTGCGCGCCGCCGCCTCGTTAATGCAATTTTACAGCAAGCGCGTACTGTTTGCGCCGAGCTGGAATTGCGTTCGCAGACAATTTGCATTAAAACGCATCATCAACGCAAATGCGATTATGCAATCTCGCTCCCCCATTATGCTGATAAAATTGCTGCTTTATTGCGTACAAAAGATGTATGTATAATATAGCATTATGACTTAAAATGTAAACGTTAAAACATGCGCACGCGCTTCTCCACAAAATAAAATATCGATAAGTAGAATCGCTTAAAAACTAGACATTACGATTAGGTAAATATATAAATCACATGGTGGTTTTTGGGCAAGGCGATATTCCCGCGTCTCTCCAGCACCTGATCTCGCGTGTCTCAGGCGAGCGGTATATTCCACTTTTCCTTGTGCTGCTCCAGCCCGAATGCCGTGTCGTAGTTGCCCTTGGTGATGAAGAGCCGCTTGAAATGCGGTGTGCAGTACAGCAGACCCTGGTTGTACGAGTACGAGTCCATTCTAAACAAACACCACACGAAATCTCACATCTTTTCCTGCGCGCCAAAAGCTTTGGTCTAAATTTACCTTAAAATCGTGTGGCATTCCATGCATTTGAAGCACTTCTTGTGATAGATGGCTCCGTGCACGGAGATCTTCTCCAGAGGGTATACTCGCTTCTTGCAATCTTGGCACGTGTCCAATGTGGCTGCTGAAGTCTGCTAAGCAAGCGTTTATTCATTCAGAATTCATGCGCGCCGGTCATAAGTAAAGCACGTTTGCTTGTAATTGTGGTTCATCACTCTTTATTCATTTGATTGCAATTTCGAATTACATAAATACATTGCCTTCTCGCCGATGAAACGTATTCAAACGAGCGGTGGTCGAAGAAATAATCATAAGTCATCGAAAAACCACATTTAAATAGAAATATTTTAGACGGGTCTAACCCCTACATCTATATAAATAGTATTAGTATTACGGTTGTTCCTTGTTCAATAATATCTTAGCTATTGCTATGCGTTTCTCCGTTAGTTCATTTTCGCTTTGCAAAAAGTTGGCACAATATATTAATAGAAAAACGTCACGACCAAGTTTACACCGCACTCCATACACTACTAATAGTCAGCTGAGCATTTATTTTCATTTGGTGCATCTTGGTTTCCACTCATTCATAAGATGCATGTGAATAACGTCATCACTCGTCAGCTTCGTATTAATAATGCATACAGTGTTCTCAGTCAAAGTCTTATCATTCAATCACACAATTTCTTCGTTCGGTTCGTTAGCTACCTTCGGCTCGACTCGTCCGTTGGATTACTTTATAAGTACTTATTATAGAGTTATGTATAATAATTAAATATATAATATGTATATGTATAAAGAAACAGTTTGCTCGACGAAAGCATTTCTAAAAGTACAAAAGTGCGTAACAATAATAAAATTATTTGCAAGAGATACAGTGCGCTTAACCACCGTCGACACGTGTTACACATATTACAATAGATAAATAGCACTGCACGATTAAACGTCAAATAAACAATATGTGAGAAGACTCGATTAAATATTCAAATAGTTTAGCGCTACGCCCTTTCAGGGTGCGCGAATGACCATCTAGAACAGCATAAACAATTGCTGTCTGTTTGCGTATTTCAACGACAATTCAATTCAATTTAAAGTGAATGTACTACATCAAGGCGCGATTTGTAATCGCTGTAATAAACAAAACGAAACAATCGAAGTGTTTGGCCTGCTTCCAAGAGATAATATAGAGAGAGCGTATTTACAATAATGCGTTTCGATTTCGGTGATTAGTAAGTGATAGAGAGAGCGTTTTCTTTTGACGGATTCGTTTCATTGCGTTTGTTTGCTTGATGCGGGGGATGAATAGTCGGTCGTTGACGGAAGAAGAAGAAAGTGGTTGGCATTTTTTTGTTTGGCGCTTTTTGTGTGTAAGTTTTCGTTTGCGATTTTGGCGTGGTCGTTGCGTGGCGGTTACTAAAAGAAATTCAGGTGTCAGATTTAGATTAACTACTAGCAAACTACACACCAATGAAATCACCAATGAGTGAGCGGGCAGAGAAATTAAATATTTGCGCAAGGCGTGCAGTAATAATAGTAAATGGCTCGTGCGATTGGAACGCGACTTGTTAAGTTGGTGCAACAAAAACCAATTCGAAATTAATACAAGTCAACAAATAAATAAAGAGCGAATGTTATTTACGCAATAATAATTGATATGGAATGAGCGAAACGGATCGATTTATAAATTCAACGCAAAACAGAAAATAAAACAACAAACGTGCTCGTCAACTACGTCAGTAATTAATTAATTTGAGAAATTGAGACAGCAAACTCACCACGAATCGATTGACCTTTGGCCGCATTGTTTTCGGTTCTTCGCGTTGACCACCCTTCATTGATTCGAAACGTGCTCGTAACCTGCAACGAATCGTTGATTCCAAACATAAGAATTGGTTTATCGCCGGGATGGTAGCGACGACTTACGATTTGGTTGATTCTATTTGCGATTGTTCTTCGCCAAACTCCTCAATCAAATTGACCGAGCCATTGTTTTGTTCGCGCTTCATTTCGTTTGCCTCCCATTTTTCAAATTTAGCCCGCAATTGCTTCGCCCGCGCTGCTTTCTGTGCCTCCAGCAGTTCAGCATCGGTGGCATTATTCCTTAGGCCGTTGTGCTCCACGTCAGAGTCCTCGTCCATCGATTCGGACGCTTCTTCGTCCGACTCGGACTCGGATCTGACCGGTTCCGGTGGTGGTGTGAAGCGTTTGAGCGGTTTCGGGCCCATGGGCACTGGTTCTCGATTAACATCCTCCTCCATTTGCCTGAATTTATTGAGCATCTTTTTGGCCGTTTGGGTTTTGACAGCGACCACTGAATCTTCTACGATTGAGCGCTCTTCAGCACGAATCACTTCCGGATCACGATAAACTTCTCTTTCGGGACTGTCCACCTATAAAACAACAATTATTAGTTTGTGGAAAAGTTGATTTGAACTCCATTAACAGTAAAACGCAGACAGATTAGTTATTATTATGCACACAACAAATTTTAAGGCAGCGTTTAATTGATAATTATTCAGATTCAGCAGACACAGGACAGCACACAAGTCGAACCTTGACTTGACCCTCCCGGGGTGGCGTGATCCTGAATTGTTTACGTTGTTTTTCTGGTTCTTTATACGTTTCAAAGAATTTAAAACGCTGCTGGATGTCCGCTGTTTCTACAGTGATGTCTTCCACCTGTTCGTTAGATTTGATTACGTCGCCGCTTGCGACAACCGAAGTGTTGGACATTTGACGGAAAATCTATTTTCATTAGTTATTCCCCAAAGATTTACGATCTGTTTTTATATATTTGACTGTTTTACTTACTTTACTAGCACTTTTTTGTGGAACTAATGGTGGTGGTTTAGTTGCATTGGCGTCCAGCTCCTTGAAAATTGAACGCGACTTTTTGCTGATTTCACTTTCGTACACTTCGTCTTCTTCGTTCGTGCTTTGTGACCTCTTTGCATCGACGTCGCCCTTTTCGAAGCGCTCCTTAATGGAACGTGTGTCAGCTGCTTCAATGGTTTCTGTTCGCTTAACATTGGCGCCGCTTTCCGAATCCATAACTGCTTGTTGATAAAGCTCTTTCATTTTCCCTTGCTTGCCCTAGAGAAATTATAAATCAATTAATTATGTACAAGTACAAGTGAATTCCAAGTTTTGTCGTACCATAAAAAGTCGATTTCGTATATTTTGTATCTCTTGCTTCCGTTCTTCGCGTCGTTCATCTCTGCCATTCTGTTCGCCATGCTCCCACTTGCTCTTCACATCAGACATTCCCGTAAAGTGGAACGGTTTTTCTCTCTGCGCGCGCTTAGCACGCACGAGATCGGCGTCTTCGCCGTCTTCCTCCTCCTCTTCTTCTCGCTCCTCTTCAGTGGAGCTTTCTTCAATTGGGATGCCATTTAGGGCTTCGTCAGTCACACCAATATCCATGCCTTTGGCCTGGAAACGCGCCAGTTTCGAAAGGATTGAAGGCGATCGTTTTACGTTCACCCCCAAGGCAGTGCGTTCAATTCCGTGGTGCTCCTCTTCCTGATGGTGCTCGAATACTTGGAATCGCTCCTTCACATTCAACGATTGCAGTTCTTCAAGTCCCAAACTTGGTTTATCGCTCGCTGTAATTAAATTCAAACTCAGAACAATTTCCGGCAAACGGTAGAAGAAAGCGTCAATGTACAGCAAAATATTCGGACTTGTTAGAATTGTGCTCGTAATGGAATTTACAAAACAATTTCATCGGGTTATTATTGCGTCTGCACACCAACCAGCAACCGGCTTGTTAAATGAGTTAAGATTTTGCGTGTCACAACAATTCTCGCTAACCTCTGACCACGTCCGGGGGCAATTCTTCCGGTTGGTTTTCGCGTATGATGAGCTCGTGCTTGCGCGGTTTTTCTGCAGCAAGGGCATGGAGGATTTAAGTAACGTCTGCTCGCAGCACTTGATCGATAGTTATTGATTGAAAATCAGATCGTTACTTACGTGGTTGTGGATCTTCTTCAACTGCTTTCGGTGCAAAGAGTGCTTTGAAATGCGGTTTGCAGTAGAGGCTACCCTCGTGGCTCTGGTACGTGTCGACACTGTAGCAGAAAGCGCATAACTTAGGAGCAGAATTAAAAGATTAACGGTGACACATACGTCAGCTGCTTGTTGCACTCAGTGCAACGGAAACAATTCTTGTGCCATATCGAACGCTCGGCTTTCATCTGCTCCATCTGGAAGACGATTTTACCGCACGATTTGCAATTGCTCGAGTCCGCTTGGCTTCCCTGGAATGCAAACAGGTTTTCAAAGTTGGAAGCGAGGAGACGACTTAAATGGCAGTGCGCGCGTTTAGAGTTGCCTAAGTCACTTACGTTGAACTTCTCCTGAGCTTTTGAACTATCGCTGGAACGAACATGCAGCACATTCTTCTTCTGCAGCGCGTCGAACTTGCTGAAGCTGGATTTCTGCAATGTGGTCATCAATCGCATAAATACGGGCATTTATCACCAACGACATTGCGCGGTTTACATAAGTGCATTCGGTGTGCTTATCATACAACTAATTGTTGGTGAGTGGTGTGTGAGGTACAAATAGCAAGACAACAATTCGTCTCTTACCTTCCGCTCGCAATGGTCGTAGGTGTTAATGCGCTTCTGCGCCGAGATACAGTTAAGATTATTTATGCTTTGCGTACTACTGAAACGTTCTTTCTGCGTGATTTTTACATGTTATTACGTAGTCGTTTTGCGCACATTTTGCATGCAGAAGTAGTTGTTAGGTAATAGTTAGGAACAACCATGCAAAAAAATCAAAATAATATCGGATTAGTTATATATGCGAGATAACACACAATGAGAATACAAAATGCAAACATTTAAATACTCGCTGTTGCGCCGCCTTACCAATGCCTTGACATTAACGCCGTTGAAGACGTTCTCAATATGTCTGCCTCCGGGGAGGCCCACTTGCCGTATGTCGCTCATCGACTTAGCCCTCTAATTGATTAGTACCGTAATGCAGGCGATGAGTGGTAGTAGGTTATAAATGAAAATGTTATGAGAATGTTGTTTTGTCGCTGGATGTTCTAATGTTTCAGTGGGGATGGCACTTACCGACTTGTTGTTGACCTCTGGGGGGCGGCAATCGTCGGGTAGCTTGGTGAGATCACCGAAACTTCGACACTAAACGCATTCAAATGTAAGTCAAACATGCAAAAATAAGACACACTGTAAGTTATTGCATGGCTATCACATCACTGCTTGCGCATTGCTTACCAAGCTTTTCACATTTACATTGTAGAAGCGCGAATCCAGATCACACTAAATCAATGAAACCGCAACACATAACATGAAATTAAATGATTAGTAAGTAATTGAACACAAACTGGGGGAGCGGTAAAATGATTCAAATAAAAATCGTTGACTTACAACCGAAATGTTCTCTTTCTCGTTCGCATGACTGCGCGACTTCTTTTTCGTCTTCTTTTTCTGCACCTGCTGTTGGATGTGCTCGTCGCCGTTGACCGTTTCGACGACGCTGCTTTCCACGTACGTTTCGGTCATTTCCGTGCTCTAATGTCATAAATCAAAATGAAAATAACTTGCAAACAGACAGGGAAGTGAGAATAGGTGTGCTGATAATTTGTTTGCCGCAACAAACTTGCATGCTTCTAAAAACACACATGCGACATGCAATTGCGAAAATGCACAACTTACAGCTTCTTCCTTTGAAGGACTTATCTGTTCGAATTTCGAAATCTGTTTCATGATGTCCAATGATTTAAGTTGATTCATTTCGTTCTTTTCGAATTTTGGACTCGTCGGGGTGGTTGCTTCGCTAGACGCCGTTTTAATATATTGATCCTTGAGGCTTTTCACACTCGGAAGCTTGCAGTTTTCCAAGTCCGTCGGGGTTGTCGACAACGCTCGTGGAGACTCCTCGATTCTACCACTTGTTGTCACTTCAATCGCGGGCACGTCGCGTAACAAATCAGGAGATTTCATCTCGCTCTGCATGCGATCGACTTGATCTTCTTCAACATCCGGGTTTTCGGATTCTTCGCAAGATTGTTCTGATTGCTCTTGAGTTTCATACTCTTGCTCGTTATTTATCGATTCCGATTGGTTATCTTGGTCCCTAAAATTGACTTCAGTCTCAAAATATGCGCATTCGTCCATGAGTTGATCAACTTCCGGCTGGTCAACTTCAGCGTCATGTTGATCGACCTCCGGCTCAGTTGGGTCTTGATCTTGGTCTTGGTCCTGTTCGTTTTCGTTATCCTGCTCTTCGCTTTCTTGTTCAACCTGCTCAAACGTGCTGGACGCTTCAATTGGTGGTTCTGAAACTGTGGTTGGCGGCGAAGTTTCTTCACTACCCTCAGTGCCGACCTGAAAACCCTTCATGAAATCCACCCGCTCATCCGAGGGTGTCAGCATTGGTGATGTGACTGTTTGAGTGAAGAGTAAACAGGAGGCTGAGTCAGTGCTTAGAAGCATTCGATCCTTCGCTGAAATTGCTTCGTGGACTTGCGCAACGAGTGGTTTGTGTTCCACCTCCGACTCGGGCTCTTCGTCGTTCTCAGGTGTAGAGAGCCGCTCCATGGTGAGACATTCTCGTTCGATTTGAATGAATTCGTCGACTGAGTCCAATTTATTTTTGCCGCATAAATTTTGCGCGTCGGCCGAATCGGTCAAGTCTAGCATGAGCTTTGTATGCGGATGATTACCGTTGCTCTGGACAACCACTTGGATATTTTCATACGCATGGTTTTCATTACGTGCGTCTTCGTCCTCTTCCTCCTCTTCTTCCTCATCGGCAGCGCCACCATTGAGTCCTTCCTGTTGTATGTGTGGTTGATTGGGTTGTTAGTTACACAAACGCAAGCCAAAAACAAAGGAGAACAACCACTTTATTATCGATTAAAATAAGCGCTATTTGAATGAAAATCGGGATATAAATTAAGGTTAAGTGGTTCAAATTGGTTGTCATTTAGAAGTTATTCAAGTTGCCTATTGCAAGGGTTGAAAAAAGTAAAGAAAATAAAAAGTTTAGAAAAGCATTAAAAAAACACGCACACTGCTGAGACACGTCTTTAGCCGCATGTTAAACTCCTGCATAAGCGCTTCCTCCAGGTCGTCGTCACTTACGATTCGCGATTTTTTCACGGTCTCAGCCATCATTCCTCCTCTCGCTGTGAGATCGGAAGCCGTCCTCAAGTTTCGCTCGCTGCGGTGATCTGCAAGAGGCATTAAAGGATTAGCCGCCACCGACGTGACATTCAATACGCAATGGCGCAATGCAAATAGAATTGGAACGCAGGACACTCGGATTATACAATGTGCGAGCGTGTGACGTGCCATAACATTGCATACCAGAGTATTTTAGTAGGCTTCCATAGGCAGCGGGGCGGGTTGTGCATTATCTGCCGCTGCTGCTGCCGGCCGTTCGTGTGTACATGGGCATTAAAATCGTTGTTCGCGCTCGCATGCAACTTGCGCATAGTTGAGCCCCGCTTTTTCAGCGTGCCAACGCCGCTAAGTCAGTCAGTGTACTTCGCCTGACGATTTAGATATTTCTATAAATACGATGAAACTGCTGGCAAGCGGCACCACATTCCCCAAACAGCGCAGCACCGATGCTGCTTGCCGAGTTGAGAAAACGCATATTCAACGCACTCATTACACCACATACTTGTGTTTTATTCCTATGATGATATCAGTCACAAAAAGTTTATTTCGTATACTGCGTGTTTCAATATTTGCATTAGTACAGCAAAATGTAGAAGGATTGCCATTTAAAAATGGATTAGTGCTCCTCGGAGTATTAAGAAAAATTATACCAGACATCTATTAATTATCCTTTTTGTAGAAATTAGCCAAAAATCAAATTCGTGAGACATTTTTATTTTGCGTGCAACACATCAAGGGGATGACGAAAATGCTTTGGGAAAATACTGAGCACATTTTATTGCAATTTTATTGTTGCTGTTTGGATTTTATCATGACGAAGAAAAAAAGAGTGAAATTTTATTTACTTACTATTATTAAATAGTCCGATATGCATCGAATTTGCATCACATAAAAGAAAAAGTAAACGCAATAAATATACAAAGTGTTCGCATTTCACAAACGCAGCGATTGTTACAGCCATGATGATGAATATGCATAACCCATAGGAGTATTACAAATTTCATAGGCGAATAATCTTCATGGAAATGATTTCTTTTCGAGTTTTCGCTCGCGTACGAAAAAAAAAGAGTAGAAATTAAAACGGATGCGCTCCATATGCGCTCGCTGAACAGCCGAGTGCATTCATTTCGATTCATATTCACGAAATCCATTCGATTTATGGATGTGGCCTCGTCACAGCCCAAGGGTTTCTCCGTTTTCCCTTTTCTCGCGCGCGCATTGCATTCCGATGCAACCGAAGACGATGCGTAATTAATCCTCGAAATCCGCAGCGCATTGGCTAAGTTTGTTAGTGGCATATTGTCATCTTTATGGCGCTCGAGAAACATTTATGTGGCATTTATCTCCTGCATGTTGCGGTGACGATGACACCCACGCAAGGTATTTTCTCCGCTGGCCGGCCATTCAATATGTGGACACATCTCGAAACTTGGTTACGAATTGGGCGGACAAACACCTCAATACTTGCTAGGTTCGAATAACAAGCGTCTTTTTTTCAGCAGTTTCAATGACTGCTTTTAATGAAAAACCACATAGCTACAATAGAAAACCACAATATTTATGCGCGTGCCTCAAATCGTTTATACTTTAACTACGCGTTTAGATATCTTGTAATTATGATTGTTATTTTCAGCCGTTTCTCAATTTATGATTTTTCGAGCATTACGTGGAGCGTGAATTTGCGATGAATCATATTAAACTTAGTCATCTATATTCGCTTTCTTTTCGAGTTTTAAATACTTACAATCAGAGTTGAATTAAAAATATTCCAACACTTGGTATAAAAAGTGAAGAAGAATGCTGAATAAATCCGATTGTCCATGAGACACAAATTACGAGCACTTATTAAAACAACGGGGAATAAACAAACTGTAAAACTGTAAAACTGTAAAAATAGTGAAATATAGCGCTGAAAATTCTGAGCGCGACTTGAGACACACATCAAACGCCAGGACGTCTTAGAAAATAGCTTAAAGACTTAATTGACTCACAAGAAACGATGTAAACATACTCCAACTACTAAAAATTTTCAGCCATTCGCCGTGCTTTTTTACAAGGTTCCAATAACAAAAAATAGCGTGAAAAGCGCGTAAACAACATTTCCTAAATGTTGCCTCAAGTACGATTGTTTTTCTGACATCATTTTCTTCAAGTGCACTTTGAATAAATCGCGTATTTTCTCGCAGCCATCCCAAGTTTTTCTTCAATTATTTCCAGCGCATGAGTGATAATAGGAACGTGCCGCTTAACGAATTCCAATTCTACGTATTACACAAGTGTGCAATTGTTTTGCATTACACTTAATTGCACTTAGAATGCGCGGGTCTCATTTAAATCTATAATAATTGTATTTAGATTTCAAGGCCGTTGCATTTCTTCTGCAAGCGTTCGTGCGCATCACGTATTTATTATGTATTTATGTGACTCGCATCGATTCGATTTGAAATGTGGAAAATAAGATAGCAAACGCGTGCGGATGTCTTCTGGGAAAATACCAGCTATTTTATTAGCTTGCTGAATACACCGTATAAACATAAAATCGCTATCGTTACGAATACGGATTTGTTCTAAATTTACGCCGATCTCGATTTGCTAATAATATAATTCACAACATACAGCGCAGTGCATTTTTTCAATATGTAATTTGCATTTGAATGCGCTGTTAATGCAGACGCCCAACGACCGGACGCTTCTGCTGCGACGACATTATTTGTATAAGTACTTGATACTAACGTTTGTTTTTCTTTTGCAGGATACAGTATTCGATGCTGATGGCGCTTCCTCTCCAAGCAACTGGTAAGTACACTATAATTTGTAAGCTTCCTTTTCACTTCGCAAGGCGTTACTACAGATGTTTTGTGATAGCACTTTGAATTAATATTCTGATCACATATCAGTGTTTGCCTTTTGAGAAATTGTTTCCTCGGCTGCCAAATGTGGTAACTAATTTACTTTTATGGAAATGTAATCTGTTTTATTGTGGGAAAAACGTTTGCGCGCGTTTTAATATGGCCTTTCGATTTCATTCGAGAAAAAAGTCGAAGGTAATTTAATTTCAACGCTAAATTTTGAACTCTGTCAATATTTGTGTTGTTGGATTGCGCACGACGTGCATCACTAAGTGACTGAGCTTAAGCTTTAGAGTTTAGGAGGGAAAAAGTAAAGCCGGAGCTAAAAGTAAATCGATTTGTCATAAAAGACAAACAGCGGTAAAGAGTTCATAAAAATACGAATCGTGATTTATATTCATTACATTTGAGTCAATATTTTCCTTACTCTTTTCGGCAATTTTCCAAAATTTTGAATAATATTTTTGTTTTCTAATTTTATTAACTGTGTCAGAAATTTACTTCTAGAATATTTATATATCAAATATATGAAATTTCATTTTAACCACAATTTTTCTAAAATTCGAAACGCTCGAGAATGTTTCCGTGCAAAATATCACTGAAAAGTGGAAGGTTGAATTAAAATTATTAATAAATTATTAGAGAACAACTGTATATGAAATAAATGCATAACGTAATGAAAGAAATGATTACCAACATTAATTACAAGCATTTAATTAAACACCATTCGTTAATTACTTCTCAATTATATTCGTCAGGTAATAACGATAATTAACGCACAAAGAATAGGGATCTGTGCCGAAAATAACACGTAATTTAATGACATCAAACTGTATTCTACCACCACGCATTGAACGCATCCAGTGTCATCAATTTACTTACAACAAGTACATGCATTCAGCAACGATGATTTATCCTATCCGTTTTGGTTAGTCACTTGTGCTTTTCGTTTGGTAAACAATCACAGGCACAATTAGAGTATTCATTCGGCGCGTCCAAACCGTCTTCGCATCTGTAGCAAGCGGCGCGCGTACGCTCAATTAAATCGCAGTTATTTTCGGTGTTTTCCGCACACTTTTACTGCATATTTACTCGCGGCTGCTTTTTTACTACCAATCGTATTTCGTCTTTCGCGATTTGCAAGCGGCATTGTTCGCGGCGCAAGCTGTGAAACAACGGTAGACAGCTGGCAATTTGTTCAAACGCCGTTGCTGAAGACGGCTCCAAGACGGGCAGCGCACTATCTGTTTGCCATCTTTTAATTTATCATTCACTATTCATTGCTTTATACAACGCACACATGGTGTTGGCGTAAACTCAAGACGAGCGACTGACTCGCCTAATCTTCAATTAAGTATTCATGAAACGGCAGTGAGTGGCGCGACTTAATGCACCGAATGAAATTAGACTGACAGTTAATGCGTTTTGTTCTGGACTCTTGGGGATGACATGACGGCTCTTGGGAGCGGTACGAATCGTAGCCTCTTAGCGGACGTCCCCGTGCATGTACGCTGATGACGCCGGCGCACATCGGGTGGAAAAACTTACGAAGCGTGACCAAGTTTTAACGCCTTGGCGAACGCGCCTCACGTTCCCGCGCAACGTGCAGACGAATAAATGGCGATGAAAAAGCCAATGGAAAAAAGAACAACCAAGCCACAACATCAATTATGAGGCATACAGTGTGGTCAGCGTAATTGCACTTTCACTCATTGTATTCGTGTTTCGAAGCTGCTTCATGGAACATTTCCATTTAAATTTAAATTTTAATTAATCAGGCATTATTAGCAATTGCATTAATTCGTTGCATGCGTGCGCGACTCCTGCAGGAAGGCGGCGTCAAGCGCACGCCATGTGCGGAGGAATGATGATGTGCAGAACGTTGCAATTTACGCAAATTTATGAACATTAAACTAGACTCTCGTGCGTTTGATGCTATTTCGAGCGGTGGAAATTCATCATGAGCGCGCGAAGAAAAAGCGCGAGACGCACGCAGAAAGAAAACGCATCTAGGAAACGTCGGTGGCCAACATTCGTACGGTCGGTCGGGGCGTATTAAGTAAGAGAACACACGAATATAGAACACGGAAAATTATATTTAGATGGCACATAGCTGCTTTTCCTGCTGCGCTAACTGCAGCCGTATGCGTTTCTTCGGCTCCTGCTTTAGTTTACCTTAAATTTAGCACAACACCGAAAAACTTTTCAGCACGTTGCCAATTTATGTCGTTCCACGAAAAGCTCTTACTTTTGAGTAAATACCATTCCAGAATTTTAGTGCTTATTTTGTTTATAACTTTTTCATTTTTCGTATTTCATCGCGCAAACATTTACGACAGTTGCTTTTACCTTGCGGCAAAATGTTATTGGCAGTATTTGCCATTGTTTTAATCATAATCATTTGTTTACATGTGAGTGAAAGCCATAAACCTTGAGCGTAATTGAAGAAGAGTCTTGGCAGAATGCATTTGCAAATAAGTACAACAACAACAGCAACAGCAAGAGTAAGTTTATTTAATGCACATCGCAGTTGTAAGTTATCATTTTATGATGAATTCTCAATTTCCGGTTTCCTGCGCTGAGAACGCTGACGTTAATTTAGCATTAGATGATGCACAGGAAATGAACTTGGCGTAACGTCTATTGATTTTCTTTGAAATTTCCTTCATTTTCGAAATGCATTCTGTCTGAATGATGCACTTTTTACCAAACTATGAATTAAACTAAACGGCGAATGTAACGTTAGATCTTTCATATCCTGACGCGCAGTGGAGTGGAGTGTTCGCATCTCATTTTTCCAAAGGCGAAACAACGCGCACTCTGGCAGTTAAATAATGGCCAACAAGCTTAGATAAACATCTGCTTTCAATACATTTCATTTTGATATGGCAAGTTGCAGATGAATACATTTGAGATGATCATAATAACGAAATTCTTTACATGCCGCGACCGCGCGCTCTTTAGACCCAGCCAGAACTGCGAGCCGGTTAAAGTTTTATTCTAATTTTAACGAGACGATAAGAATTTCACTCACTTGTTCGCTGCATGCATGCGTTTTGTGTGGAAATTCGTAATGTGCTTCTTGTGCCAACGAACTTCGTTCTTTTTGGCCGAATTTATTTTTCACGCAGGTGAACGACGAGCGAGTTCATTGAAATTTTATTCTTTCCACGATTTATTCGAGTTTTATAAATAAAATCCCAGAAAATTGCAATCTATAAAGATTCTTTGCTTCGCACGATTTTCCAATTAGAGCGCAAAGCAGATAGCAATTGGTAATGACCGAAAAGCAAATTTGAATAAATAGCAATTAAAACGTTTAAGGCATTAGCATTTCATTCTT